>JANCRA010000097.1:1012298-1057129 GCA_024362935.1 Setophaga petechia | reverse complement strand
CTGTCAGGATCCATCTGAAATTCCTGTCAGGATCCATCTCAAATTCCCGGCAGGATCCATCTGAAATTCCCGGCAAGATCCATCTCAAATTCCTGTCAGGATCCATCTCAAATTTCCGGCAGGATCCATCTCAAATTCCTATCAGGATCCATCACAAATTCCTGTCAGGATCCATCTCAAATTCCTGTCAGGATCCATCTCAAATTCCCGGCAGGATCCATCTCAAATTCCCGGCAGGATCCATCTCAAATTCCCGGCGGGATCCATCACAAATTCCTGTCAGGATCCATCTCGAATTCTCGGCAGGATCCATCTCAAATTCCTGTCAGGATCAATCTCAAATTCCTATCAGGATCCATCTCAAATTCCTGTCAGGATCCATCTGAAATTCCCGTCAGGATCCATCTCAAATTCCTGTCAGGATCCATCTCAAATTCCCAGCAGGATCCATCTCAAATTCCTGTCAGGATCCATCTCAAATTCCTGGCAGGATCCATCTGAAATTCCTGTCAGGATCCATCTCGAATTCCTGTCAGGATCCATCTCAAATTCCTGTCAGGATCCATCTGAAATTCCTGTCAGGATCCATCTCAAATTCCCGGCAGGATCCATCTGAAATTCCCGGCAAGATCCATCTCAAATTCCTGTCAGGATCCATCTCAAATTTCCGGCAGGATCCATCTCAAATTCCTATCAGGATCCATCACAAATTCCTGTCAGGATCCATCTCAAATTCCTGTCAGGATCCATCTCAAATTCCCGGCAGGATCCATCTCAAATTCCCGGCAGGATCCATCTCAAATTCCCGGCGGGATCCATCACAAATTCCTGTCAGGATCCATCTCGAATTCTCGGCAGGATCCATCTCAAATTCCTGTCAGGATCAATCTCAAATTCCTATCAGGATCAATCTCAAATTCCTGTCAGGATCCATCTCAAATTCCCAGCAAGATCCATCTCAAATTCCTGTCAGGATCCATCTCAAATTCCCGGCAGGATCCATCACAAATTCCCGGCAGGATCCATGGCCGGCGCTCCTCAGTCCCGGCTCCCTCCGGCGCGGGGCCGATCCGGTTGCGGCTCCCCAGGGCCATTATTCCTCTCTCTAACCAGGTTAGGTGAAACAGGGAGAAAACCACTTTGGGGTGGCCCCGGAGCGTTTCCACGGCAGCGGCACCACCGCGGTGTCGGATTTCGGAGCTATCGCTGCGATGCATCAGGAGCTGCGGGAGCATCCGGAGCGCTGGAAACCCGAATCCGCCTCTCAGGAGAGCCAACATCCCCCCAGAGCTTCAGCCCTGCCGCATTTGGGGTTTGAAGTGGTCAGGAGTGAGGGAAAATGGGAATATTGACACTGGGAATGTTAGGAATGAATAAATGAAGGAGTAATGAGGTGGTGCACAGGGGACTGCGAGCACGGAGCTGTGCATGGGCACCTCCGAGGGGTTTGGGGATCTCTGGCACAGCTGAAATTCAATTGAAAGGGTTTTATGCATCCTTTGCTTCCTCCCGGCTGCTTTCTGTTCTTTTCCATCAGCAAAATAAAAGGAAAAGCGGAGAGGATGGGAGTGAGAGGGAGCTGCAGGGGGATGAGGGGAGGAGATTCCCTCCCCAGAGCTTTCTAATAAACATCAGCGGGGAAAAAAGAAGAAAAAAATCTTCCATTTCAGAATCCGTGGGATAAAAATATGAAACTTTAGTGCATTTTCATGGGGAACCCGTTCTGTGACTCTGGGGTGGAGCTGGGTGTCAGGACATCCTGATGATCCCCAAGCTGGGCCAGGCTCTCATCTCCTGTGCCCATTTAATCTCTTTTTTCCCCAGTTTTCCCGTTTTGAGCACTTGCCCAGTGTTCTCCATCACTGCTCTGTTCGACTGGGTGTCATTCCCACTTTTGAATTTATTATTCCCGGATTTTTTAGGACCTGTTGGAATCAGGGGGATGAAGGGGACACAGGTTTGGTTTCTCAGCTGCTGCTCCTGGGATTTCGGGACTTTGGGATGGGCTCGAAGAGCAGAGCCCTGGCTGGAATCGTGAGCCAGCAGTGCCCTCTGCTTGGCCAGCCGGGATCTGCACCTTTGCTTCTCCAAATCCCCAAAACTGAGGATCGGAAAGGTGGGAAAATCCCCCTGTGCTCCTCCAGCCCCGTTAAAGAGCAGCGGGGGCAGCGACGGCTGCGAGCGGGAATTGCTGATTTTTGGGGTTTTGTGGTGTCACGGGAGATGAAATCCAGCGGGGTTCAAAGCGCTCGGAGTTGTTTTTAAACGGGATTTGTTCGGTGAAGCCTCGGGGGTGATTCGGGTCGGAGCTGGCGGTGGGAGCGGGGAGAGGGAAGGGAGGAACCGGGGGATGCTGGAGGAGGAGCGGGGAGAGGGAAGGGAGGAACCGGGGGATGCCGGAGGGGGAGCGGGGAGAGGGAAGGGAGGAACCGGGGGATGCCGGAGGGGGAGCGGGGAGAGGGAAGGGAGGAACCGGGGGATGCCGGAGGGGGAGCGGGGAGAGGGAAGGGAGGAACCGGGGGATGCTGGAGGAGGAGCGGGGAGAGGGAAGGGAGGAACCGGGGGATGCCGGAGGGGGAGCGGGGAGGCTCCGGGGCTGCGGGGACACGGAGCCCGCGGTCAGCAGGGGGCACAGGAGGCGTAGAAACAACAACAACAACAACAACAGCAACAACAACAACCACAACCACCACCACCAACACCACCACCAACACCACCACCACCACCAACAACCACCAACACCACCACCACCACCAACAACCAACAACAACAGCAACAACCACCACCACCACCACCACCAACCACCAACAACAACCACCAACACCAACAACAACCACCAACACCACCACCACCACCAACAACCAACAACAACAGCAACAACCACCGACACCACCACCACCACCACCACCAACAACAACAGCCACCACCAACAACAATAATAACAACCAACACCACCACCACCAACAACCACCAACACCACCACCACCAACAACCAACAACAACAGCAGCAACAACAGCAGCAGCAAAACAACAACATCAACACCCAAACCCCAAAACCAATAAACCCCCCAAAAAACAAAAAAACAAACCAAACCAAAAAACAAACAACCCCCCCAAAAAAACCTCCACCACCACAAAAAAAAAAACCAACAAAAAAACAACAAAAAAACCCCAAAAGAACCAACAACAACCAGAAAAAACTAACAAAAAACCAACAAAAAAACCCCCCAAAACCAACAAAAACAACAAACCAAAAAACAACAATAAACCCCACACAAAAACCAAACAAAAACCAAACAAAAACCAAACAAAAAAAACCCCAAACCAACCAAGAAAACAAACAAAACCCAACCTCCCCTCAAAAAAAACCAACAAAAAAACCAACTAACAACAAACCAAAAAAAACCACCCCTAAAAAAACACCACCACCACCAAAAACAAAAAAAAACTCCAAAAAAACCCAACCCCCCCCAAAAACCAAAAACAACAACAAAAAATCAACCCAAACCAAAAAACCCCAACAATAACAAATAAACCAAACCAAAAAAAAAAAAAAGAAAGAAACGAACAAAAAAACCCCAAAACCGGGGATAAAAATCTTCTGGGGAAAAAGTGCCAAACCAAACCAAAATAAAATCCAGATAAAACCCCTGGAGTGCTTCACCCCACGGCAGCCGCGGGTCCCTTCCAGCCTCGCCCGCGTCTCCCGGGAATTCCCGGCGGGATCACGGCTTGGAGCATCCCAAACTCGCGGTGGGAAGGGCACAGTTCACCCCCTCAGAGGGTGGGGTAGGATGGGAATGGGATTCCCAGAGAATTTCTCCATCCCTGGCAGTGTCCCAGGCCAGGCTGGACAGGGCTGGAGCCCCTGGGACAGGGGAGGTGCCCTGCCCATGGCAGGGGGGCACGGGGTGGGCTCTGAGGCCCCTCCCCAGCCCAACTATTCCAGAATTCCCCAATTCTGGGATTTCAAAGCCATGGCAGGAGCGCTGGGATTTGCTTCCAGCTCTGGAACTCTGGCCACATCTGTTGGGTTTGAGTTTGTTTTGCTTTGGGGTTTGTTTTTTTAACAGGAGATTTATTTGGATTCAGGAAAGATCCCTTGGATTCTGGCCCAGAAACGTAACTGAAAATATCTGGATTAAATAAACTCCTAAACCCAGAATTGCTTCATTTCTGTTTCTCTGATGTCATCCCACACTGAAATCCCGGGCATGGCCCAGCTTAAATCCAACCCTGGATTTCCCAGGGCAGGGAAATGCCTCAGGAGTTATTGACTCTCTGTGCCTCTCCCACACTTCAAATCCATCTGTGGGCACAGAGACCTCTGAGACTGCTGGAGGTCACCCCAAAAACCCCAGGAACTGATTTAAGATAAAAAAAATTGAAAAATCCTAGTGAAAGCCACGGCTCTGGGGAGAAGCTGGGATCTTCCAAAGGCTGCCAAGACAAAGAGGCTCCTTCAGACCAGAAGGGTGAAAGCTGAGCCTGCGCAGGGCCAGAAACTCCATCATGAGGGTCAGAAATGAAACCCAACGTCAGACAGGGACAGAAATTTATCAAAAGATCAGGAATGGCTGGGAGAGCTTGAGCACCCCAAGAGCTCCAAACTGGGACAGCGAGTCCTGAATGCACGTGGAGGTGGATGATCCAAAAACTGACCCTGACCCTAACCCTAACCCTAAACCTAATCCTAACCCTAACCCTAACTCATGACCTTAACCCTAACCCTAACCCTAAACCTAATCCTAAACCATGACCTTAGCCCTAACCCCTAACCCGAACGCTAAACCATGACCTTAAACCTAACCCTAACCCTGACCCTGACCCTAACCCGAACCCTAACCCTAACCCTAACCCTAACCCTAACCCTAACCCTAACCCTAACCCGTAACCCTAACTCTAAACCATGACCTTAAACCTAAACCTAAACCTAACCCTAACCCTAACCCTAACCCTAACCCTGACCCTAACCCTAACCCTAACCCTAACCCTAACCCTAACCCTGACCCTGACCCTAACCCAAGAACTCCAAACTGGGACTGAGCCTCCTGTCCCAGGTGGAGGTGGATGACCCAAAAACTGACACTAACCTTAACCCTGGCCCTAACCCTGAACCTAACCCTAACTCATGACCTTAACTCTAACCCTAAACCATGACTCTAACCCTAACCCTAACCCTAAACCTAATCCTAAACCATGACCTTAACCCTAACCCATAACCCTAACTCTAAACCATTACCTTAAAACTAACCCTAACCCTAAAGCTGACCCTAACCCTGACCCTAACCCTAACCCTAAACCTAATCCTAAACCATGACCTTAACCCTAACCCGTAACCCTAACTCTAAACCATGACCTTAAACCTAAACCTAACCCTAACCCTGACCCTAACCCAAACCCTGACCCTGACCCTAACCCAAGAACTCCAAACTGGGACTGAGCCTCCTGTCCCAGGTGGAGGTGTATGACCCAAAAACTGACACTAACCTTAACCCTGGCCCTAACCGTGAACCTAACCCTAACTCATGACCCTAACCCTAAACCTAATCCTAAACCATGACCTTAACCCTAACCCATAACCCTAACTCTAAACCATGACCTTAAACCTAAACCTAACCCTAAAGCTGACCCTAACCCTGACCCTAACCCTAACCCTAACCCTAACCCTAAACCTAATCCTAAACCATGACCTTAACCCTAACCCATAACCCTAACTCCAAACCATTACCTTAAACCCAAACCTAACCCTAACCCTGACCCTAACCCTAACCCTAACTCTAACCCTAAACCTAATCCTAAACCATGACATTAACCCTAAACCACGACCTTAACCCTAAACCACAACCTTAACCCTAATTCTAACCCTAACTCTAACCCTAACTCTAACCCTAAACCATGACCTTAAACACTCACCCTAACCCTAACCCACAACCCTCACCCTTTTCCCTTTAGCTAACCGTGACCAGTTTGGTTTTTTAGGACATGAAGATTCCATCTGGAGCAGGAGAAAGGCTGGAGAGGGAAACAGGGATGCACAGGAAACAGGGATCGTCCTTTGGAGCCACAATCCGCCTTAGCCTGGACTTTGACTCGGCTTAAAAATGGAAATCAAAGAGGAAAACCAAAAAAACTCCGTCTGTGGGGAAATAAGCCATCCCCCCATTAGCTCATACTGGTTTTACTGGTTTTTCCAACTGCTCCTGGAATAAAACTCCTGGGTCTCTCCCAGTATTTTGTGCCTGAGGCTCTCCAGCCTCTCTGGTTGGATCTGGGCGGGGGGTCACAAAAAGTCTCTCTGATGTTCTTTCCAACACCGATTTGGGTTTTTATGGGGAGGAAAAGCCTTTGGAAATCCAGCTTTGTGCACCGAGGAAGGGCTGGCTCCTTGGAAAAGATGGAAATTTATTGGGAAAAGTGACTTTTTGGGAGTCTGGAAGCAGGGAGTCCTCCCTGTGATCTGCCCAGGAACACGGCAGGGATGGAGCTGGAGGATCTGGTCCCATCCAACCCAACCATTCCATGGTTCCATGGTTTTCCAGGATTTCCAGCCCCATCATCCCATGGGTTGGAGCTGGAGGATCTGGTCCTTTCCAACCCAACCCATTCCATGGCTCCATGCTTTTCAGGGATTCCCAACCCCATCATCCCATGGGATGGAGGAACTGGATCTTCCATCCCAACCCAACCCAACCAAGCCAACCCAACCCAACCAACCCAACCCAACCCATTCCATGGCTCCATGGTTTTCCAGGATTTCCAGCCCCACCATCTCATGTGTTGGAGGATCTGGTCCAACCCAACCCAACCCAACCATTCCATTGCTCTGTGGTTTTCTGGGATTTCCATCCTCCATCCCATGGGTTGGAGGATCTGGAGAATCTGGTCCTTCCCTACCCAACCCATTCCATGGCTCCATGGTTTTCTGGGATTTTCATCCTCCATCCCATGGGTTGGAGGATCTGGTCTATTCCAACCCAACCCAACCCATTCCATGGCCCCGTGTTTTTCCAGGATTTCCAGCCCCATCATCCCATGGGTTGGAGGATCTGGAGGATCTGGTCCCATCCAACCCAACCCTTTCCATGGCTCTGGGGTTTTCTGGGACTTCCAGCTCCATCATCCCATGTGTGGGAGGATCTGGATCTTCCAACTCAACCCAATCCAACCCAACCTAACCCAACCCAACCCAACCCAACCCAACCCAACCCAACCCAACCCAACCCAACCCAACCATCCCATTGCTCTGTGGTTTTCTGGGATTTCCAGCTCCATCATCCCATGTGTTGAAGGATCTGGAGGATCTGGTCCTTCACAACCCAACCCATTCCAGGGCTCTGTGGTTTTCTGGGATTTCCAGCTCCATCATCCCATGTGTTGGAGGATCTGGATACTCCAACCCAACCCAACCCAACCCAACCCATTCCAAGGCTCCGTGGTTTTCTGGGATTTCCAGCCCCACCATCTCATGTGTTGGAGGATCTGGAGGATCTGGTCCTTCCCAACCCAACCCAACCATTCCATGGCTCCGTGGTTTTCAGGGATTTCCAGCCCTGTCATCCTCTCAATCCCACAGATTAATTTTTGGCCACTGCTTTCCACTGAAACTGATAAAAATACATCAAAATCTCAGTGTCCTGAGAATTCCCTGGCCAAATCTTCATCCCTCCGCATTTCTCCTGCCTTTTTCTCTGCTTCTCATCCATCTGATCTCTCCCAGTGGGAATCACCTCTGGATCCAGGCTGTCTGAGCTTTGATTTCTATTTTTAACAACTTCACTCCTTTTATTTTTTGAACTCCTTCCATATTCCTGCTTGGAATGGCTGAATCACGGCAGCAAAGACAATGTCCTTCATTTCTGTGGGAGTTTTCTTGTCCTTCATTTCTGTGGAAGTTTTTCTTGTCCTTCATTTTTGTGGAAGTTTTTCTTGTCTTTCATTTCTGCAGGAGCTTTTCTTGTCCTTCATTTCTGCAGGAGCTTTTCTTGTCCTTCATTTCAGTGGAAGTTTTTCTTGTCCTTCATTCTGTGTGAGTTTTTCTTGTCCTTCATTTCTGCGGGAGCTTTTCTTGTCCTTCATTTCTGTGGGGGTTTTTCTTGTCCTTCATTTCTGTGGGAGCTTTTCTTGTCCTTCATTTCTGTGGGAGTTTTTCTTGTCCTTCATTTCTGCGGGAGCTTTTCTTGTCCTTCATTTCTGTGGAAATTTTTCTTGTCCTTCATTTCTGTGGGAGCTTTTCTTGTCCTTCGTTTCTGTGCGAGTTTTTCTTGTCCTTCATTTCTGTGCGAGTTTTTCTTGTCCTTCATTTTTGTTGGAGCTTTTCTTGTCCTTCATTTCTGTGGAAGTTTTTCTTGTCCTTCATTTTTGTTGGAATTTTTCTTGTCCTTCATTTTTGTTGGAATTTTTCTTGTCCTTCATTTTTGTGAGAACTTTTCTTGTCCTTCATTTCTGTGGGGGTTTTTCTTGTCCTTCATTTCTGTGGGAGTTTTTCTTGTCCTTCATTTCTGTGGAAGTTTTTCTTGTCCTTCATTTCTGTAGGAGTTTTTCTTGTCCTTCATTTCTGTAGGAGTTTTTCTTGTCCTTCATTTCTGTGCAAGTTTTTCTTGTCCTTCATTTGTGTGAGAGCTTTTATTGTCCTTCATTTTTGTGGGAGTTTTTCTTGTCCTTCATTTCTGTGCAAGTTTTTCTTGTCCTTCATTCTGTGCGAGTTTTCTTGTCCTTCATTTCTGTGCAAGTTTTTCTTGTCCTTCATTTCTGTGCGAGTTTTTCTTGTCCTTCATTTCTGTGAAAAATTTTCTTATCCTTCATTTCTGTGGAAGATTTTCTTGTCCTTCATTTCTGTGGGAGTTGTTCTTGTCCTTCATTTCTGTGGGAGTTTTCTTGTCCTTCATTTCTGTGCGAGTTTTTCTCGTCCTTCATTTCTGTGCGAGCTTTTCTTGTCCTTCATTTCTGTGGGAGTTTTTCTTGTCCTTCATTTCTGTGGGAGTTTTTCTTGTCCTTCATTTCTGTGAAAAATTTTCTTATCCTTCATTTCTGTGTGAGTTTTCTTGTCCTTCATTTCTGTGGGAGTTTTTCTTGTCCTTCATTTCTGTGGGACTTTTTCTTATCCTTCATTTCTGTGGGAGTTTTTCTTGTCCTTCATTTCTGTGGGAGTTTTTCTTGTCCTTCATTTCTGTGCGAGTTTTTCTGGTCCTTCATTTCTGTGGAAGTTTTTCTTGTCCTTCATTTCTGTGGAAATTTTTCTTATCCTTCATTTCTGCAGGAGTTTTTCTTGTCCTTCATTTCTGTGAGAGATTTTCTTGTTCTTCATTTCTGTGGGAGTTTTTCTTGTCCTTCATTTCTGTGGGAGTTTTTCTTGTCCTTCATTTCTGTGGGAGCTTTTCTTGTCCTTCATTTCTGTGGGAGTTTTTCTTGTCCTTCATTTTTATGGGAGTTTTTCTTGTCCTTCATTTCTGTGGGAGCTTTTCTTGTCCTTCATTTCTGTGAAAAATTTTCTTATCCTTCATTTCTGTGGGACTTTTTCTTGTCCTTCATTTTTGCAGGAGCTTTTCTTGTCCTTCATTTCTATGGGAATTTTTTCCTCCTGCTTTTTTGTTTTTCTCAGTTCCTGGGAGGCAGGAAGGGAAGTCTGGTCCTGAATTTCATTCCCAGTCCTTTGGAAGTGTTTGGGATCCCCTTTCCTCCTCCTTCCCTCCCTCCCTCCCAGAGCTGGCAGGAAGGGTGAGGACTGGGAAAATCTGAATTGGTTTTCCCTTTGTTTCGTCACGAAACTGCAAAAACCCCCCTGGACAAGAAAAGAACATCCAGTCAATCCTTTGGATCCTGGCCAAATCAAACTCCTGGGGTTTTTTCCAGGGGAAAATCAACCAGGATTTTAACACTTCCCGAGCTCTCCGTCACCACCGAGCCCAGATTTCCTTTTCCAGAACTCCTTTCTTCGTCACTGAGCTGAAATTTCCTTTTCCAGGACTTTTGTCTTGGTTATCAAACATAAATTTCCTTTTCCAGGGCTTTTTTCTTTGTCACTGAGCCAAAATTTCCTTTTCTGGGACTCTTTTCTTCATTATCCAACGTAAATTTCCTTTTCTGGCACAATTTTCTTCATTACTGAGCCAAAATTTCCTTTTCCAGGATGATTTTCCTTCCCGTTTTTCCACCACAGAGCCCAGGTTGATCCAACCCCTCTGCTCCTGCTCTTTTTTTGGGAATTCCTCTCCCTCCATTACCAGTACTGACCTAAATGTCTCCATTTTATTCCCAAGCCTTAAAAATAATGTCAAAATTCTGGAATATTGTCAAGGTTGGGAGCTCCAGGTGGAAGTGGCTGAGAGAATTTCCAATGGTGTCAATAATGTCAATGATTAGAATAATTATATATAAATATTAATCATAATTAATGAATTAATTTTAATACTTATTTTAATACTTTAATGTTTAATACTTAATATTTTAATACTTATTTTAGTCAACTTACTAATTTAAATAATTGTATTAATAATGATGCAATTACAACAATTATTATAATTAAAATATTATAATTAAAATAATTATAATTATAACTATATAATTATATATAGTTATAATATATTATATAAATAACTATATAATATAGTTAATATTATATATATTAATATTATATATATAACTATATAAATATAATAAATATAATTATAATTATATTATAATTAAAATAAAATAATAATAGTAATTATTACTAATAATAATAATAATAATGCAGCAACACTAATAGTGCAGGGGATGGCATGAGTTCAGCTTTAAGGTCCTTCCAATTCAAGCCTTTCCATGATTTTAGGGCAAGAAATCTTTTAATAATCCTCTTTTATTCCCAATATTAATTCTTTATTCTTACACTCTCATGCAACAGTAAAATGATTTTTTTAAACATCACAGCAGCTTTTGGAGCAGAGTTGGAATTAAGATCTCACTTTTCCTCTGCTGATTATTAAATGTATTTTGATCTTCCAGTGGAAATCTGAGATTTCCTGGCTGGATAAAGTGCAGATGGAATTCCAGACTCCAGGTGTTTTATTTCCCTGCAGGGGTGTTGCAGCTGCATTCATTAAAAAATGCTTCTGCCTTAATAAGTTGAGTGAATAAAATGCAATTACCACGCAAACAGCCAGAGGAGACAGCAGAGCTCTGATGCTCAATCCAAGGGAAAAAAAAATTAAATTAAATTAAATTTACATTAAATTTATATTATATTTATATTTAAATTAATATTTAAATTTATAAAATAATTAGAAATTATTTTATAAATTTATTTTATAAAAATAACTTTTTTTATCCTGCTGCCATCAACAGCCCAATAAAGACTCAGACACCAAAATTTGTTAAATTTGACTTTTTTATTTCATTGCAGAAGAAAATCCAACGTAGGCCTCATTACGTTATGCATCTTTAATTATAAAAATAAGCAAAGAAAATAACTTGCCTCTCTCTCCTCGCTATGATATGTTTCAAATAACCTTTATATGAACACACGGAGCTTTACAAATGTCATGGAAACAATAAATAAGGACATATACCAGATATGCTCACTGTTTATTCCAGTACTCAGCAAAAAAAAAACCAAAACCCAAAACCCCCCCAAAACCCCCAAACTCTCTCCCTTTCCCCTTGTCTAGGTCTCTTTAAATTATAAATACAAATAATGCAAATTTCAAATGGCACAAAAACGTCTAAAGTGCAAACAAACACGAGACTCATGCAAACCTTCCCAGAGAAGCCCCTCCCCGCCCCCAGAGAAAAAAAATCCTTTTGTGAGACCAAAAAAACCAAAGCAGGGATGAACTCCGGGGTGAAATTGCTGGACTTGGTTCGTGGGGATCATTCCCCACCCCCAGGGATCTCTCCCACCCAAATCCAAACCTTTCCATCGTTCCTGAGGGATGGGCAGAGCTCCCAAATCCCCTCTGCTGAGCAGGGGACCCAGCTTGGGTCAGGGATCCCAAATTCCTCCCTGCTCCAGCACAGGGACCACAGTGACCTCAAAGCAGCTCAAAAATTGGGAATTGTGGCTCTCTGGGGCAGGGATGGCACAGGGGGAGCTCCCTGGGGTTTTTCCAGGGGTGATTCCTTGGGCCACCACAGCAAACCCCACCAGGGGCAATCATCTCCCTGCTCCTCTTCCCACCCACATTCAGGAGACAAAGTTGGAATCGCTGCTGGAAAGGGAAATTTCATTATGACACCCCAAAAATAGATGGGATTGGGAGGCCCAAGGCTCCTGCCCGGCCCCGAATCTGCTTCAGGCACCTTTTTGGGGCTGCAGAGCAATGGGTGGGTGGAGAAGTCACTTTCCCTATCCCTGCCCAGGTGTCCTTGGAAAGCTCCAGGGAGCTTTGGGATCCCAGAGTGGGAGCTCTGGAGCACTCCCAGGTGGGGCTGGAGCACTGCCCCGAGGCAGGGAAAGACTTTTTGTGACCAATTCCCAAAAAAAAACCACAGACTGGAGGCACAAACCCCAACAGCATTCCCTGGCTCCCAACAGCCACGGGGTGGGAAGTCAGGGATGTGCTCCTGGGATCAATTCCTAAATATAATCCCAATTTGAGAGTCAGGACATTCCAGATGCTTTTGGTTTTCACCTCTCAGCCTCTCAATCCCTGCCTAATTCAGGAAGGAGCAACTGTGCATCTTCCTTGCCCTGCATGGCTCTGTTCGGAGTATCCCAAAAAAATTACAAATTCCGACCCTCCACCGATGTCAGCAATATTTTTTTTGTTGCATTAAATTCTCTGCCAGCACTTCTACATTTCATGAAGACAGCGACATCTGAAACGCCGCCACTGCATCTGGTTCTGATATTTTAGCAGCAAGTTCTGGTTTAAAGGCTTTGTGGTTTCTCAAACAACACAAAAAATAAAATAATATTGCTTCAGGTTTCCATAAGAAAAAAGAGATCCCTCCTTTATCAGCTCTCCAACGCTCTGAGGCAGAGTCTCCCATGCTGCAGGGACTCCAAGGCATGGATTTGGGGTTGGCCTGGTGGATCCCACACCACAGAGGGCATTGGGTGGATCCCACACTACAAAGGGCATTTGGTGCATCTCAATCCACAAAGGGCATTTGGTGAGTCCCACACCACAAAGGACATTTGATGGATCCCACACTACAAAGGGGATTGGGTGCACCCCACACCACAAAGGACCTCTGGTGGATTCCACACCACAAAGGGCATTTGGTGGGATCCACACCACAGAGGGCATTGGGTGGATCCCAATTCACAAAGGACATTGGGTTGATCCCAATCTACAAAGGGTTTCTGGTAGGTCCCACACCACAAAGGGTATTTCATGGATCCCACACCACAGAGGACATTTGGTGGGTCCCACACCACAGAGGACATTTGGTGGGTCCCACACCACAGAGGACATTTGGTGGGTCCCACACCACAAAGGGCATTTGATGGATCCCACACCACAATGGACATTTGGTGGGTCCCAATCCACAAAGGGGATTTGGTGCACCCCACACCACAAAGGGCATTTGATGGATCCCACACCACAGAGGACATTTCATGGATCCCACACCATAAAGGACATTTGGTGGATCCCACACCACAAAGGGCATTTTTGGGCTCCCCAGGGCCTGGCTGTGCTGGGGAGCAGCTTTGGGGTCTCCAGCTCTGCTCCTCTTCCCAGAGCCTGCTGAGGAGGAGGAGGAGAGTGGAGGAAAGGCAGCTCCCAGAGCATTCATTGTGTCCTCAGCTCTCCTGCTGGAGCTTCAGACAATTGTGGATTTTCCCTGCCTTGCCCCAGAAATCCTGACGGGAATTTTGCCCTGTGAGATTCCCAAAGGATCTGACAATTCCAGAATTCCCAGCAGCTCTGCCCTGGGTCTAAGTGCATTTCTTGGCAGCCCTGTAGGGGCAGGACTGACCAGCCTGAACTTGGTTTTTTAATGGATTTTGCCTCAATTTCAGCTCTGAAAGGCTGTTCCTGGTCCTGCGATTCCCATCCTAAACCTTTCCCCTCTTCCTTTCTTAAAAGGCCACAGAGTGGAATGTGAACTCCTGACTATGACAGAGGTGCTGCTTCCAGGAAGAAGAAAGCAATAATAATAATAATAATAATTATAATTATAATTATAATAAAATAATAATAATAATAAAGAAAGAGCTGACTTACAAAACTCAGTTTAGGCAATAAAGTTATTCTGTTCTGCTCCTTTGAAGCAGACTCTGGTGGAGTTTATGTACAGTACAGACAGATTTTAGCACTATTTATACCACAGTTAGAGCAAGGCCTTTAATACTCTAATCTTAAGACAGGCTTTGTTTCTGTTAGGCTTGGTTTAAAGCTTCAGGCAGTTAAATACAGTACAGAGATGTGAGCTTTGAAATACAACGCACGATTATGGGACCTCCTGACCAGCTGCAGCCACAACCTCTTTCCATGGTGGAACACGTCCCTCTCCTGCTTTTGGGCTTTGTGGGGTGGTTTGAGCTCATTTTGCACCCTGGTGCCAGGCCCTGGTGACTAAACCACGCAGAGAGTTTGGTAAATCCTGACTTAAACGTGTTCACAGCACTCTGCTGGAAGGATCAGGGCTGAGGGTGACACTACAGGACCAGGAACGTGACATCCATGCTCGTCCATGGCCAGCACAGATTCATGACATGAATCCCACGGATGGTTTTAGGATTTGTGAGAGTTTTTAGTGCATTTTTCATCACCTGCAGGAGAGGAGCAGCTCCTCCCCTCAGCGCTGAACCTCCAGGCCTGGCTGGTGTCAGCACAACAGCTTGGGACAAAACTCAGCCTCCAAATGCTGGGAGTTTGGTGCCTGAAGGCCCAACCACTGTAGGGATCTACTAAAGACTAAGATTATTTTTGGGATTACAGATTTTGTGTGGGGAAGAGAAGAGACAGAGCCGCCTGGCTGGCGGGAAATCCGCAACACCGAACACAGACCCAATGCAGAAATGTTGTCGGAGAGGAACAGAGAAGATGAACTAACTAAAGGAGCCCTAAGGAACTAAACCCAGCTCCTGGGGCTCACAACACCTACAGTCCTCTGGCTTTGGGTGCAGCGCTCCTAGAGCAGAGCCCTCAGCTTTGGTCGTGCTCGGCCTGCCCGGCGCGGTCAGGCGCGCTCGGCGGAGCCGCGCTTGGCGTGGGCGGCTGTGGAGCCCTCACCTCGCAGGTTCCTGAGCAGCAGCTTCAGCTTCTGGGGCTCCGAGAGCCTCCGGCGCAGCAGCTCGGCGCGGGGGTGGCCCTGGGCGCAGTGGTCGCTCTGCAGCAGGTGGAACAGGCTGGCCATGTTGGGGCCCAGCTTCTCCATCAGGCTCTCCTTGATGGTGCTCACCGTGTCCTCGTCGCACTCCAGCAGGCTCCGGACCAGCTTGTTGTAATACCTGCAGCACAGGGACCTGGTCAGCCCACGGTGTCGCCCTCTAACAGGCTCTGGGCCTGCTGGTGCAGTAAACCCCACAGGCCTGGCAAAGGCACCGTGGAGGATTTAACAATGGGAATGCAGACACAGCAGCAGAGAAGTTTCCTGACCCTCACTCAGAACTTATCTTTGTACCCTTATAAGGAGAAAAATCTTGTTAACCCTACTATTGGTCACTTATGGTCCCTCTAACCTTTGTCCGTTGGTCAAGTTTGGATACTGGCCAAGGGTATAAAAGTAGCATAATGTACCCTACTAACTCAGAGGAAGAAGAGCTGAGACACTTCACGAACTCCCAGAATAAAGCCATCCTCATGGAACAGTCGGTGTCTTTTCTTCTCCTCTCTCTCTGTCTGCTTGAAGCCTTATGCCATGGGAAAACTTAACCTAGCAGGAGCTGAAATCCTAAGACCTGACAATCACTGTAAGAGCTGTTTATCACCCTGCTTGCTAGAGGTTTATCCCGTTGTCGCAGACATCCTTTGTGAAAAATCCTTTCTGTAGGATTTTTCTTGCTAGAGCTGAGAAGCTCAGTAACAAATGTAAACAATTATTATCTGCTGCTGTGGAATGCAACAGGTCCACCCGTGATTGGTCCCCTGTAGATGTTTGGATCTACTGACCACTCACGGTGGAGATGCTCTCGCTCTCTGCAGACACAGACCTTTGTTATTATTTCTTTCTATCTCTATTCTTAGCATAGCCAGCTTCTGAAGAAGCTCCTTTCCTTTCCTATTTCTATGTAGTATAGTTATAATGTTATATATATATATCATAATAGAATAAATCAAGACTTCTGATCATGGAATCAAGATCCTGACTCTTCCATCCTCTAAGAAACCCCTGTGACCACCGTCACAACCCGTGGCCCTGGTCAGAGTGAGCTGGCCTCTGGTACTCTCTCCTCCTGGGGACAGAGGTCCCAGGCCAATGCTCTGCTGATAAGACCCACACAGGCTTCATCATGCTAGGGCCCCATGGAGAGCCGAGGCTTAAAGATAGGAAATGCCAAGGCATGGTGAAATAGCAAAGAAGCCCCTTTCTTCCACCTTTCAGGCCCAGCTTATCTCTCTGTGACCCCATAGATCACTTTCCCTTGACCCCTGCTACTGGACAAGTTTGGATCCCCATATATCCTATATAAGGGCTGGTTTAGGCCATTCTGGTGAGAAGAGCCTCTGCTGGAGCCCTTTGCTGACCCCCCAGTACAGACATCACTGTGGAACTCCAGCTGCCTTCTCCTCTCTCACATCTCCTTCTCAGCCTGCATCAGTGCCTTAGCAAGCAGAGATCTGAAATCCTAAGAGAGCTGATAAATCCCTAAAGAGCTGATATCCCTTAAGCTTGCTAAGCTTGCCTGTGGCTAAGAGCAGCCTGGGTACCCAGACACTCTGTCCCCAGAAGAGGACTGAGCTATCCAGCCTGTGCTGCCTGCTTGGGGGTGAACCAGCCCAGCAGGAAATCAGGATATCACCCAGCCAGGTGACAAAACTGCAAGAATCAGGGGTTTTAACTCAGCCAGAGCGTGTTTGGAACTGATTTCTGATGGTGTTGTGGCAGAATTTTTAAGGTTGGAAAAGAATCATGGAGATCCATTTCCTAGTACAGAAAACTCTCTTGTAGATGGAGATAATTTTTTTCTTGTCTATCCAGAAAATGGCAACATTGGGAAGGCAAAATTATACTGGGGGGAGTAAAGATGAAAATCGTGTGCCTTTCCCCCAGACAAATTTGGGGGGGAAATTGGAACCTTCAGAAGAAGATTTCTGGAGGACTGGGAGAGGAGCAGGCAGCTGTGTGGAGGCCCAGGTTAAACTGATGGACTGTGGAGTTCAGCAGCCCTCAGAGGGGGACATGGGGACACTTGGGCAGTGCTGGCCGTGCTCCTCTGAGGGGACCAAGCCCTGGAGCCTCTCCCGAGGCCCAGGAGCTCCTCCCCAGTCCAGCAGAGGATATTGTGACACGCCGAGGAACAAAAGCAGCAGGATTTCCCAGCCCCGAGCTGAGGCTGAGGGCTCGGGGAGCACCCACTCCACACCCTGGGTATGGAGCTGCTGTGCCCCTGGCACAGGGAAGGAACAGCATCACCAAAATTCTGATCTAATTGCCTTAAAACAGCAGCTCTGGGAGGTGAGGGGTGAGCACGGAGGGTTTGGAGTGATCCTGGTGGATCAGGAAGGCAAAGCAAGGAGCTGAGAGATTAGGAATGGGTTAAAGGCTGTGATTTAAGGAAGGGGTTAAAGGCTGAGCTTTAAGGAATGGGTTAAAGGCTGTGATTTAAGGAAGGGGTTAAAGGCTGTGATTCAAGGAATGGGTTAAAGGCTGTGATTTAAGGAAGGGGTTAAAGGCTGTGATTTAAGGAAGGGGTTAAAGGCTGAGATTTAAGGAATGGGTTAAAGGCTGTGATTTAAGGAAGGGGTTAAAGGCTGTGATTTACTCTCTGCTCAACACCCGAGTTCCTGGAGCTTTGGGAAGGAAAATAATTCATGTTGGCAGCAACAGATCCTGCAGGGATCCCAGCCTGGCCTGGCCTCTGCTCCGAGGCAGAGCCACGGCTGAACCATCCCTGTGGCACCGTTCCCTGTGTCCCTCCTGTCCCTTTCCCTGCACAGCCCTTACCAGGACCAGAAGGGGGAGAAGCAGCCCAGCCCAAGCCTGGCGGATTCCCTTGGGACAGATCTTTAGCGCACACAATCCATTGTCACTTCCACTCCCTCTGTCCCTCCTGTCCCTTTCCCTTACCAGGACCAGAAGGGGGAGAAGCAGCCCAGCCCAAGCCTGGCAGACCCCTGGGTTCCCTGGGTCAGATCCTTGGGACAATCTGTGTTCACTTCCAGCCCACCATGCACAGAACCCCAAGCAAGGCTTCCCTGCATCCTCTCCAGCTGCATCTTCCCCTCCCAGCAGCCCTGGGCACAAATTCCTTGTCCAAGGAGCAGCCAGCTGTGGTGGCAGCTCCCTGATATAGAGAGAAGATAAATAAATTTTCCCAGAATCAGCCCTGGAAGCTTTGGGGACCTGGAGATAAACAATGATAGCCAATTATTAAAACAACCTGCAGGTGTTGTTTCTCTAATATCTGTTTTCTTGTTATTCTCATTGTTTATAAATGGGTGTATAATAATCATAAGATTGTTATAAATGGTTTATAAATTGTTAATTAGCCAATGGTGATGGTGTTTTAATTAAAGGACCAATCAGGTCCAGCTGTAACAAACTAGGGTATAAAAAGCCCAATGGATTTCTCAGTAAATTGAATTAGCCTTGGGAGTCCAGGTCACTTTTTACCCAGGCCTGACTCGTGTGCTGGCAGCACAGGGGTGCTGCTCTGCATCCCAGCCCTGCTGAGAATTCCCCCAAGGAATGCTCCCCCAGGAGCAGGGCTGGGAGAGCACCTGGCACCCCCTGTGCCAGGGAACATCTTCCCAGGGAGACAAAGTTGGAAAAAAGAGCAGCAGTCCCACACTGGCTGGGATGTCTGGCTGAAAGGAACTTATTTTAAGCACTTTAAGGTCACGGGGACATTTTTCCACAGGAGCAGAGAGGAGAACAACCTGCAGGTGGAGGAGGGGAAGGAAGAGGGAAATGAGAGTTCCCATTCACAATCCCTTCCCAACGCTCAGCCCCGGGCTGTGGAGCAGCCAGGGCAGGTCAGGTGAGGTCAGAGCCGGAGCTGCACAAAAGGACCCGGCTCTGGCTCGCTCTGAGCCCGGCTCAGCAGAGCCGCAGCTGCACAAAAGGACCCGGCTCTGGCTCGCTCTGAGCCCGGCTCAGCAGGGCTGGGAGCGGGGTCTGAACGGGAGATGGGCAAAGCTGAGCCAGCCGGCTCAGGTCCGGGTTTATATCCCACAAACCCGGCTTAAACCAGGGCCAGACACAGAGCCCATCCAGCCCCGCGGTTTCCATGCTGGAACACCTTCCCAGAGCTGTCAGGGCTGGGCTGTGAGCAGAGATTCCCCTCCCCTGCCGCTGCTGCCCGAGATGGGATGGCAGGAGGATGCAATGACCTTTGAGCACTTCCCCTGGGGCCGGGCCAAGTGGCACATTCTGCTCCCGGCGGGGAAAGCAGGATGCTCCCGAGCCCTCAGCCTCACCTCGGGGCTGGGAAATCCTGCTGCTTTTGTTCCTCGGCTGTCACCATATCCTCTGCTGGGCTGGGGAGGAGCTCCTGGGCCTCGGGAGAGGCTCCAGGGCTTGGTCCCCTCAGAGGAGCACGGCCAGCACTGCCCAAGTGTCCCCATGTCCCCTTCCAAAGGAGGACATGGAAAGAAAAGGTTTTTTCTTTCTGCTGGTCTGCCCAGTCCCTCAGTTTAACCTGGGCCTCCACACAGCTGCCTGCTCCTCTCCCAGTCCTCCAGAAATCTTTCAAAGGTTCCAATTTCCCCCCCAAATTTGCTACTAAAGTTTCATCTTTACTCCCCCCAGTATAACTTTGCCTTCCCAATGTTGCCATTTTCTGGATAGACAAGAAAAAATTTATCTCCATCTGCAAGAGAGTTTTCTGTAGTAGGAAATGGATCTCCATGATCCTTGTGGGTCCCTTCCAGCTCAGGATATTCTGGGATTCTCTGAATAAATTTATGCTGGTTGATGTGGCATTAAATGTATTAATCACCTGCACACCTGTCCTGGGACAGGTCTGGAGGTTTGGGATGCTCCTGGATCCAGCCAAGGCCACCCCAGAGGAGCTGAGGCCATGGCCCCAGGCCCAGTGCTCTGTTTGCTCTCCAGTTCTGGGGTTTTTTTACTCCAACTGCTCCAAAAAGTCCCTTTTATCCCAATCACAAGACTCAGCACTGATTGTTCCAGGACTGGGAGCAAGAAATCCCTGCCCTGCAGTGTGACTGCAGCAGCCCCAAAGCTCCCTGTGTCCCTTGTCCTTGGAGGATGGGGAGAGGGCTGCTCAGGGACGGGGACAGGTGTGACACTGCCATCCCTGTGGGCAGCAGGGACAGGGCTGCTCAGGGATGGGGACAGGTGTGACATTGCCATCCCTGTGGGCAGCAGGGACAGGGCTGCTCAGGGACGGGGACAGGTGTGACATTGCCATCCCTGCAGGGACAGGGGACAGGTGTGACACTGCCATCCCTGCAGGGACAGGGGACAGGACTGCTCAGGGATGGGGACAGGTGTGACACTGCCATCCCTGCAGGGACAGGGGACAGGACTGCTCAGGGATGGGGACAGGTGTGACATTGCCATCCCTGCAGGGACAAGGGACAGGGCAATGCTGCCCAGGGGAAGGTGCCAGGTGTGACATTGTCATCCCTGTGGGCAGCAGGGACAGGGCAGTGCTGCTCAGGGAGGGTGCCAGGTGTGACATTGCCATCCCTGCAGAGACAGGGGACAGGGCACAGGGCAGTCCTATCCAGGGGAAGGAGCCAGGCACCAGTGTGACATTCCCTGCAGGGACAGGGCAGTGCTGCCCAGGGGAGGGTGCCAGGCACCAGTGTAACATTCCCACAGGGACAGGGGACAGCCCCAAGACAGAGCACTGGAGGACAAGGATTCTGGGGACAAGGATTTTGGAGGACAAGGATTTTGGGGACAAGGATTCTGGAGGACAAGGATTCTAGAGGACAAGGATTCTGGAGGACAAGGATTCTGGGGACAAGGATTTTGGAGGACAAGGATTTTGGAGGACAAGAATTCTAGAGGACAAGGATTCTGGGGACAAGGATTCTGGAGGACAAGGATTCTGGGGGACAAGGATTCTAGGGGACAAGGATTCTAGGGGACAAGGATTTTGGGGACAAGGATTTTGGGGACAAGGATTCTGGGGGACAAGGATTCTAGAGGACAAGGATTCTAGAGGACAAGGATTCTGGAGGACAAGAATTCTAGAGGACAAGGATTCTGGGGACAAGGATTCTGGAGGACAAGGATTCTGGGGGACAAGGATTCTAGAGGACAAGGATTTTGGGGACAAGGATTTTGGGGACAAGGATTCTGGGGGACAAGGATTCTAGGGGACAAGGATTCTAGAGGACAAGGATTCTAGGGTACAAGGATTCTGGGGGACAAGGATTCTGGAGGACAAGGATTCTGGGGGACAAGGATTGTGGGGGACGAGGATTCTGGAGGACAAGGATTCTAGGGGACAAGGATTCTGCAGGACAAGGATTCATTTCCCAGGTGCCATTCGAGCCCCATCGAGGGCGTGGCTGTGAACACGTTTAAGTCAGGATTTACCAAGCTCGCTGTGTGGTTTAGTCACCACGAGCTGGCACCAGGGTGCAAAATGAGCTCAAACCACCCCACAGACCCCAAAGGCAGGAGAGGGATGTGATGTGTGCCACCATGGGAAGAGTTGTGGCTGCAGCTGCTCAGGAGGTCCCGTATCAGGAGAAGGGAATGATGGCAATGGATGGAGAATTCCAGGCTGGACGGGGCCTGGAGCAATCTGGGACAGCAGAAAGTGTCCCCGTGCTTGGAGGGGTGGGGTGAGATGGGTTCAAGGTCCCTTCCCACCCAAACCATCCCATAATTCCCTGAGCAGCTCCATGTGCCAGACATGACAAATTTATCAACCTGATTGGGATCATTGACCATTACAGTACACCCAAACAAAAAAAAAAATTAACATTTAAACAAGCTCCAGGCTTTGGAGTAAGGGACGAATTCCAGGGAATTCTCCTCTGGAAACGCTTTTAAATGTATTTCCCAAAAGGAGAAATAAATGTATTTGCCCAGAAAGGAAATATGTGTATTTCCCAAAATATAAAACAAGCAAAAAGGGAAATAAATGTGTTTTCAAAAAGGGAAATAACTGTATTTTCCCAGAAAGGGAAATAAATGTATTTGCCCAAAAAGGGACAGACGGCTATTTCCCAAAATGTAGAACAAGTATGTTTTCCTAAAAAGGAAAATAAATTAATTTCCCCCAAAAGGGAAATAAATGTATTTCCCAAAATGGAAAAGAAAGGAATTTTCCCAAAAGGGGGAATCAATGTATTTTCCCCAAAAATGGAAATAAATATATTTTCCCAGAATGGGAAATAAATCTTTTTTTCCCAGAAAGGGAAATGAATGTATTTCCCAAAATGAACAACAAATATATTTCCCAAAAAGGAAAATAATTTTCCCAAAAGGGGAAATAAATGTATTTTCCCAAGAAGGAAAACAAAGGAATTTTCCCAAAAGGGAAATAAATGTCTTTCCCAAAAAAGAAGATAAATTAATTTTCCCACAAGGGGAAATAAACGTATTTTTTCCCAAAAAAGGAAAATAAAGGAATTTCCCCAAAAAGGAAAATAAAGGAATTTCCCCAAAAAGGGAAATAAATGTATTTTCCCAAAAAGGAAAATAAAGGAATTTCCCCAAAAAGGGAAATAAATGTATTTTCCCAAAAAAGAAAATAAAGGAATTTCCCCAAAAAGGGAAATAAATGTATTTTCCCTGAAAGGGAAATGCATGTATTTCCCAAAATGAGCACCAAGTGTGTTTTTCCACATAGGAAAACAAGGAATTTTCCCAAAAGGGAAATAAATTCATTTCCCAAAACGATCAAGTGTGTTTTCCCAAAAAGGAAAATAAATGTATTTTCCCCAAAAGTGGAAATACATTTTCCCCAAAAGCGGAAATACATTTATTTCTAAAATGAGCAGGGAGAACGCAGCTGAAGCTGAGCAGAGGCAGGGAGATTCCTGGGCTGGGATGTCCCAGGGCCTGCCCAGGTTCATCCCCGTTCCCTGTGGCTCCTGCCCAGGTTCATCCCCCGTCCCCTGTGGTTCCTGCCCCGCAGTTCCCGTCCGTCCCCTGTGGCTCCTGCCCAGGTTTATCCCCATCCCCTGTGGTTCCTGCCCAGGTTCATCCCCATCTCCTGTGGTTCCTGCCCAGGTTTATCCCCTGTCCCCTGTGGCTCCTGCCCCGCAGTTCCCGTCCGTCCCCTGTGGCTCCTGCCCAGGTTCATCCCCATCTCCTGTGGTTCCTGCCCCGCGGTTCCCCTCTGTCCCCTGTGGCTCCTGCCCCGCGGTTCCCCTCCGTCCCCTGTGGCTCCTGCCCAGCTTCATCCTCTGTGGCTCCTGCCCCGCGGTTCCCCTCTGTCCCCTGTGGTTCCTGCCCCGCAGTTCCCCTCTGTCCCCTGTGGCTCCTGCCCCGCAGTTCCCCTCTGTCCCCTGCGGCTCCTGCCCCGCGGTTCCCGTCCGTCCCCTGTGGCTCCTGCCCAGGTTCATCCCCCGTCCCCTGTGGCTCCTGCCCCGCGGTTCCCCTCTGTCCTCTGTGGCTCCTGCCCAGGTTTATCCCCCGTTCCCTGTGGTTCCTGCCCCGCGGTTTCCATCCGTCCCCTGTGGCTCCTGCCCCGCGGTTCCTGTCCGTCCCCCGGCATTCCCCGCTCCGTACCGGTTGGAGAAGTGGTTTGGGAGCTGCACCACCTCGGTGATGGCCTCGGGGTTGCGGCGGGCGATGCCGCACAGGTCCAGCTTGCTGTAGCACTCCTCCTGCACCTCCGAGATCATCCTCTGGAACGTGGAGCACCTGCGGATGGCCAGGAACACCTTGGAGGTCACCCCGTTGGCGATGCACTTCAGGCTCTCCTTCACAAACGCTTTTCCCTGCACACGGAAGGAAAAACAGCTTCAGCTGAATTCCAGGGAATCTGGAATAAATGCCAGGGAGAAAAACCAGAGCAGGCTCTGGGCACTAAAGTGGTGAAGAAAGGCCCAAAGCAAGGGGGCCCATGGGAATGGGAATGGAAATAGGGATGGGGAAGGGAATGGAGCTGGGAATGGGGATGGGAATGAGAAGGGGAATGGGAATGGGACTTGGAATGGGAATGGGGCTTGGAATGGGGATGGGGCTGGGAATGCGGCAGGGAATGGGAATTGGGCAGGGAATGGGGCTGGGAATGGGAATGAGAAGGGGAATGAGGCAGAGGATGGGGCAGGAGCGTTCCCATCGAGGATGTTGCAGTGCTGGGGATGTCCCCAATGTCCCAGATGGAGCAGCACAATTCAGTGGGTCAGAAACCCCTTTTTATCCTGGTTTTTGTCCCTTTGGATTGGTTTCTGTTTGGATCCTTCATTTGCATGAAGGTTTTAGGCCTTGCTTGGCCATTACATCTCTGTCCAGGCTGGCTCGTGGTGCACTTTACTGAGGTGTGTGATGGTACCCTGAGTACCATGTTCCTTACAGCTCCCTTTAACCCCTTTTACAATAGAATAACCAAACTAACAGTATGTGCTTAACGATCTATCAATTACTTTACAACAGTTTCTAACCTGTTTTTAACAGAATCCAAAGGAAGGAGAAGTGTTATGGATACTCCACCAGGCCTGGCTGTGCTAATTACCCTCCTGCAATTACAGACAGGCAGGGAATGGGATTTGAATGCTCCCAATTACTGCAGAGTTGTCACTCTCAGCAGTTGGGATGCTCTGAACTCCCATTCCCAAAGGATTTAGGTAGTGGGAATCTTCAGCCTGGAAGTGCCAGGACCAGAGATGGAGCAGCTCTGCCCCACAGATCAACATCAATTTAATGCCAGCAGTTTAACACTCCTGGTTCACACTTTAAGAGTCTTTACAATCTTTTAAATCTGTCCTTGGGAGCAGGAGCACAGGGAACAAGGAACGGGCTGTGTGAGTTTTGGGAGGAAAGCACAGAGGGAAAAGGATTTTGGCAGAGCCCAGCCCTCCAATATTATCCCGTTTATTCCCCCCGCAGCCCCAGTCTGGCCGTGCATTCCCAGACCCAAACTCTTCCAAGCCAAAGCCCAGCCCTGTGCCAGGTCACACAGTCAGGACATTTATTTTGTTAGAAGAACATTTCTATTTCCTCCTGGAGAGGAAACCTTGCTCTCCACCCCACGGCACCCTCCGTGCCAAGTCCTCACCCGGAGCGGGTGGAAAAGGAGCCCTGGAGGACGCTTGGAGCCAGAAACGGGGGCTGAGAGCAGCAGCAGGAAGGGCTGCAGGGAGGGGAGGGTTAATCCTGCCCAAAGCACAGCTTAAATTAAGGCAGGCACTGAGCGGAGCGCTTTGCACGTGCTTTGGAACCCGCAGGACTTGCCCAGGCCATGAAAAGGCGGCTCCCGTTTATTCTGGGCCGGGTTTTATTCTCGGCCGGGTTTGATTCATTCCCGGCCGGGCTGGATTCCCGCGGTGCCCGGGCCGTACCTGAGTGTCGAATTTAGCAGCGCTGTAGAGGAAGGATTTGCAGATGTCGTACATCCCGTCCGTGTCGCACGTGGAGTTCTCCAGGCAGGCGAAGGCTCCGCAGCCCACCTGGAGGGCGCTGTTCAGGCACCGAACCACCTCGGCTGCGGGGCAGAGACACAGCAGCATCAGCACACGGACAGCGAGCCCAGCCCCAAAAATCCTGCCCAGCCCGCGGCCAAATCCTGCTCCGGCACCGCAGCCAGGCTCAGAGCCTCTCTGAGACCCCAAAATCCGCCTGGGAGAAGAGATGGAGCAGCTGGAGAAGAGAAGGCTCCAGGGAGAGCTCAGAGCCCCTCCTGGTCCAGAAAGCAGATTATAAAAAGTGAGAGAAAGAGAAGGACCTCAGCCCCCAGAGCCCCTCCCAGTGCAGAAAAGTAGATTATTAAAAAGTGAGAGAGGGACCTCGCACCCCAGAGCCCCTCCCGGTGCAGAAAAGCAGATTATAAAAAGTCAGAGAGTGACTTTTTATATGCACAGTGCTAGAATGGCTGGGATTGGTTTTAAGCTGAAAGAGGAAAGATTTAGGTCAGATATTAGGGAGAAAATCCCTCCTTGGAGGGCAGTGAGGCCCTGGGACAGGATGCCCTGAGAGGTTGTGGATTCCTCATCCCTGGAAGTGTCCCTGACCAGGCTGAAGAACCCTGGGATAGTGGAATGTGTCTCTGCCCATGGCAGGAGATGGGACGAGCTTTAGGGTCCCCTTCCAACCCAACCAAGTCAAGGATTCCATAATTCTATAATTCCACAGTTCTACAGCTCCATGATTCTGTAATTCCATGATTCTGTAATTCCTTGATTCTGTAATTCCATGATTCTACAATCCCATGATTCTACAATCCCATGATTCTGTAATTCCAGGTTTCTACAATTCCGGAATTCCATCATTCCAGAATTGTATAATTCTATGATTCTACAATTCCAGAATTCTCTGACGACACGACCAACACCCCAAAGAACAGAAATTCCAGCTACCAAAGCCCTCGAGAGTCACACACGGATCAAAAGAGGCAGCACCTCACGGTCCTTGCTGAGATGGGGACCCAAATGTCCATCCCAACCTCATTCTCCCTTCAGGCATTTACATCTTTATCCCAAGTCCCTCTGAAGAAGGAGCAGGGATGAGGATGGGCCCGTGGAAAGCTCTGGGTGCTGAGGGCTCTCCCTGGGGGAGCAGCCTTGGCTCACAAACCCCCGGGAAATTGAGATGGAAGCGTTGGCAAATGCCAACAAGTCGGCAGGAAATTGCACTTATTGGGAGGCATTTGTGCTTTTCTAAAATGCCTGAATTACCTAGAAAGAAGATTCTCAGCCCCCAAAAGGACTCGACCCAGCAGCTTGGTGCTAAAACTGCCCCGGGAGCTCGCAGGCGTAGCCAAAAAAGGTCATTTTTGGTGAGATTCGGGAGGGGAAGGGGAATTTGGGCAGGGAAAGTTCAGGTAACGCCGCTCCGGGGATGATCAAAGCCCGGAGGCAGCGGCGCGGCAGAGCACGAGGGTGTCCGTGTCATCCCGGCTTTCTCAGAGCACATCCAGAGCATTTTAACAATGAATCAGCAGAATTGCCACATGATTGCCCTGAAATTAGCCGGGATTAACCTCCCTGGGCGAGCCGAACATCTGTCCCCTCCCAATGGACGGGCAAGGCACGTTCGCTGCCGCCGCAGCTCAGGTTACCAGACATTCTTGGGGAAGAAATGCGAGGCCAGGGTCCCCCCAGCCAGCCCCGAGGTGTGGGAAAAGGGAGCCTTAACTGCGAGAGAACGCACCTTATTAAATCTAAGTTGCACCCTAAAGAGAATTCTTTATAACCGGGATTTTCCCGAAAAAAAAAAAAAAAGAAATAATATTAAAAAATTCCCCCAATTAACCCCTGGTCGTTCCGCGCTCCTGCTGACGTGCCTGAAGGGAGGAATATTTGGTAATTCATCCCCTCCCCGGTTCATAACCTCCCTCAGCACGAGCCAGCCCCATAATTAGCTTTCCACAGGTTCCAATTAGAACTTCGCTCGCAGCAGAGTCCGGGTGCGCGGAGCTCTGATTGTCTGAGGCGCGGTGCGAGAGGGAGACCCCAGGTTCCTATAGCAACCAAATACAAAAGCAAATGGAGCAAACACCCCGCTCCAACGCCGCAGAGCCTTGCGGAGCTAAAATAAGGCAGCTGCTAATGAGCCCCGAATTGGAGCGTTAATATCTTTGCAGTACAGTAGAGGCGGATTTTTAATTCCCATTGTTCCAGACAATGTCTCCAAGTTATCTCAGCGGCAAAGTCCGCACATCGAGGGCTCGCTCGCCAAAGCAATTTTCATTTTTTTTTTTTCCCCATTGTGGAAGCAAGTTTGGAAAATGTCACCGATGTATTTTTACAGCGGCAGCTGCCCGATAGCGATCGGTTTGTGACAATCGCAGCGAGCAGGGGACACTTTCTGCGTTATGCATTCCTGCCAAGGCTGCCCCTCTTTGAACAGAGATGTTCCAGAACAATGGGGCGGTCCCAGCGCCCGGATCCCATCAACTTCCTAAAAAGCAAAGGTTTAACAGCAGAGCAGCGCTGCGCCGGGGGAAGGACAGGGACGCATGCAAGGAGGAAAAGAAAAATGATAAAAAGTGCACGGAACTCCTCGGGGAGCTGCGGGAGGAGAGCCCGGATCGCATCCTCGCTCCTCCGGAGATCCGGCTCGGCACCAGCGGCTCCTCCAGCCCTGCAAGGAGCATTTGTGCTGCCAGCCGGTGAGTTGATAGCGGGAAGAAAAAGGGAGAAAAATTAAAAGGAAGAAGAAAAATCAGCAGCAGAGAAATCTGAGACAGTTTAGGGCAGCGGGGCTGCGGCTCCGAGCCCGGCTGCCGGCGTTACCTGAGTTCTGCGCTGCCACCCGCGCTTTCCTGGGGCTCACAGAGTCATTCTGCTCAGCTTCGTAGGATGCGGATGCACTGATCAGCAGCAGCAGGAGAAAACCAGACTTTAGGAGCATTCTTTGACAAGTTTCCGCTAAGTGTGGGGTTGGGTTGGTTTTTTTATTTTTTTTCTTTTTTTCTTTTTTTTTTTTTTTTGGTGGTTGATTTTTTTTTTTTTTTTTTTTTTTTTTGGCCGTGCGCGCCTCTCCTCTTGCACTCCGGCTTGAGCGAAGATGTGGAGCTGGATACGCGCTCGCAGGAGGGAGGGAAGGAAGGAGGGAGGGAGGGAGGATCCTGGCGAGCGCGGGGATGAGCGCAGGGATGTGCGGAGGATCCGGGTGGCCCCTCTGGCTGCTGCTCGCTGGGGGACCGCGAGCTGCGAGCGTTTTATAGCCGCCCTTATCGGTCCCCCCCGGGCTGCCGAGCCAATCGGTGGCGCTGGGCAGAGCCAGGGGAGGACTGGACTCATTCAAGCCCCGCAAAACTGCAACTTCACAGGAAGAATATTTTCCAGCCCATTGAAAGTACCTGCCAAAGAACAATGAGCGAAAAGTTCATCCTTGGAGGAGCGGTGGGAAAGGGAGGGGATGGAGGGGGGGGACGCTTCCTATGGATCACGGAGCTCGAGGAAATGACAGCGCCGTCCTAAAGCGCCCCCGCCCCGACAGAAAATCACCTGCCCTGGAGGAAAAGCTGCTCCCATCCGTCCCAGAGCGATCCCGGGGTTTGGGGCTCTGAGGGGCTCGGGGCTGGGGCTGGGGCTGGCGGGGATCCCCCGCTCCTGCCCCGGCTCTCACCTTTCCCTGCCGGCGCCTCCCTCCTGCCCCAGCACGTGCGAGCCCCGGGACGGAGCGCTGCGCTCACGTAGGCACATGCAAATAAATCCAATAAATCCCTGCCTGCCCCGAGCCTCGCCCAGCCCTCCCGAGCTCCCCTCACCTGCGCCATTCCCCCCACAAAATCACCCAGTCCAACCCTTGCTCGCGCCCCAAACCCCAATTTTTAGGTGTTTCGTGGTTTTCTTTGCTCCCCCTCTCCCTGCTCCAAACTCAATCCTGTTTTTCAGATTTCATAACGGGAGGAGGCAGCCTAATGCCTGATTCAATCTCGGTCCTAATGGGCACGTAATGAGGATTAACACGCTGCAGGATTGATTATCCCCATCCCAGAGACGATTTAAAGCTCCGGGTGTTTCAGGGATGGAAGTGCAGCAGGCTCTTAGAGCTGCAAGGAAATTGGGAAAGGCGAGTGCAGAAAGATTTCCAGATAAAAAGTTACAAGTTCCTGCAGCTTAGAATAAACCCAAGGATTTAGAGACCAGCTCTGGCTGATCTGAGCTGAGATTATTTGGATCAGGAGCACGTTTGGGGCTCCCTCTGCCACCCCCAGGATCTTTGCTGGGAAGGGGAAGGACTCAGCTCTGTGGTGCCAGGCAAGGCAATCCAGCTTGGACAGATCCATGGATCCATCCAGGTACAGAATTCCCATTTGACAAACCAGTTCCACAAATCCCATCCAAACGGAGGTGCAAACCTCCTCATTTTGGGGCATTTATTCGAGTTTATGGCAGCTGAATTAAAAAATAAGGAAGAATTTCAAGAGAAGCAGGAGGAGGCTCCTTCCATGGGGCTGCAGAAGCTGTGCCTGGTGCTTTACCCCATTCCTGCCTTTTTGTCTCTGGGAAAATGGGATCCCTCTGGCTGCTGCCCATCGCTGTGTCCCCTCTCTCCAGGCAGGCGCTGCCAGCCCAGCCCGGGCAGCGCTGCCCCATTCCCGGTGCTGTCGACTCCCTCTGCAACGGGAGCAGGAGCGGGGCTGTGCTGCTGCTGCTGCTGCTGCTGCTGCTGCTGCTGCCCGGGGCTCGCAGGAACAGCTGTGCCAGATGTTCCCAGCGCTGCCAAAAGCCCTGAAACAGGAGGGTTTCGGGTTTCGGCTCCGGTTTGGGACACCGAGCCAAATTCATTAAATAAAGAACAAAAAAAAAATCAAGAAAAAGAAGCAGCAGCCCCACAAAGCGTTGTGGTTTCTCCACTTCAGAGCCCCGGTCCAGTTTGGAAGCCAGAATAATCCCAGAGGGTTTGATCCTGATTAAATGAAAAGTAACTCTGGCAGCCACTTCAATGGGGGCTGACTCACGGCTCCAGCGCCTTCCTCTCCTCTCCTCTCCTCTCCTCTCCTCTCCTCTCCTCTCCTCTCCTCTCCTCTCCTCTCCTCTCCTCTCCTCTCCTCTCCTCTCCTCTCCTCTCCTCTCCTCTCCTCTCCTCTCCTCTCCTCTCCTCTCCTCTCCTCTCCTCTCCTCTCCTCTCCTCTCCTCTCCTCTCCTCTCCTCTCCTCTCCTCTCCTCTCCTCTCCATTTTCCACACCATTGGATTGCAGACTCCCAGGATGATCCCTCCACCCCAATTTGAACATTCCCACTTGGTTTTTTTGGCCTTTTGGGGTTTTTTTGGCTTTTTTGACCTTTTCAGGCTGCAGACCCAGCCAGGTTGGCCTGGCCCTCCCCATGGACACATCCACAGCCACGGGAGCCCAAGTGTGGGGAGGAATTGAGCCAAGGGGACCCTGAGATTATTCCAGCACATTTTCTGTTCTTTCTCCTATGATTTTCCCAGGGATTCGCTCCTTTAGGGCCGTATTTGATATTTGTACCTGCTGCCAGTTTTAATTACCAGGAACAGGAGGTGGATGAGTGAGGCTCAGTTTGGTTCATGGGCATGGTGACCCCGTGAGTGTTGCTGGATCAGGACACAAATATTAAAACACCAGGGGAACTTTGAGAAGACTCCAAAAAGACCCCGTAGAGGCAGAACTTTGATTATTTTGCTCTAAAAGAGTGGGGGGATGATTTCAGGAGTGGGGGACCTGTTCTGAGCTGCTGTAAAATTTCGCAGGGGTCTCGTACAAGCAAATTTCTGCCCAAGACCTCGGAGTCCTGTGCTACCAAAGCACATTTGCATTTTTCCTTTTGCATATTGAAAGCAGCAAGGGCTCAAAATTGCCTGGAAACTTCCACTCTGCCCTCGCTGTGGGATTTCCGAGGAGTTTGGTGGCAGAGGAGCTTGGCTTCAATCCTGTACCAGGTTTTGAAAGAAAAAAGGAACAGTGAGCAATGGAACCACTGCCCCAAAATCAGTGGCTGGCCCATTCAAGGGCCATGCCCGTCAAAAGTGCTGTTAGAAGGTTTAGGGATACAAGAACACCCATTATGGGATAAGGTTTTCCCTACAAACCTTCCTTCCTTCCTGCCTGTCTCAGGTGACAGCTGCTTTGCAGCCGGGGGAGCTCATTAAAAAAAGCCCAAAAACCAAAAGAAAAAGTTTCCCTATTTGTTCCTAAGAGCTTGGCACAACCTGCTGGAAGATTTTCCCCGTGGCTTCCCTTGGAGGTGAAACGCTGGAGGGTTTCTTTTCCTGGCTGGTGCGTGGAAAGAGAAAAAAGAAAGGCACTGTTAGCCCTGGGAGAATCCCCCCCTTCTTTCCATTGCCATTCACAGCCCCGATTAAATTGCACAGCCCGGCCTTTTGTGCCACTGCCCCTCTATTCCCAAGGTGTTAAGATTTTTATCCAACCTCCCTCAAAAAAAATAAAAAATCGAGGGGGACAAGAAAAGAAACGAAGAAAAAGAGAAAGGGGGACCTAAAGCCAGTACCCCCCCCTCCCCTCCCCTCCCGGCTTTCTGCTCAGCTGCTCCCGGCTGGGAACGGCTGCGAGGGCGGCCCCGCTTCCCTCCCATTGTGTAACTGGATCCTCCCCACCTTTATCCCCCCTTGCCCAGCCGGGACCCTCCGCTCCCCGCGCTCCGGAGGGACGTGAGCAACTGCACCGCCCCGGCAGCGAGGGAGCCCGGCACGGCACGGCACGGCCCGGCACGGCACGGCCCGGCACGGCACGGCACGGCCCGGCACGGCACGGCACGGCACGGCAGGGCACGGCACGGCCCGGCACGGCACGGCACGGCACGGCACGGCACGGCAGGGCACGGCCCGGCCCGGCACAGCACGGCGCGGCACGGCAGGGCACGGCACGGCCCGGCACGGCACGGCACGGCACGGCAGGGCACGGCACGGCACGTCCTGCCTGCGGAGCGCCCTGCGCGGCTGCTGCCTGCGGCCAGCGCTCCCTGATCCTTCCCTTCCCAACAGCCAGTGTTCCCTGATCCTTCCCAAAAAGCCAGCATCCTCTGATCCTTCCCTTCCCAAAAGCCAACATTCCCTGATCCTTTCCAGCAACCCAGCATTCCCTTCCCTTCCCTTCCCTTCCCTTCCCCTTCCCCTTCCCCTTCCCTTCCCTTCCCTTCCTTTTTCCCAGATCCAGCTCTCCCCAATCCCTCCCAGCTCCCCGGCCCCGCCGCCCCCTCGGGGTCCCCCCGCCCTTCCCAAAGCCCCGAGGGGCGGCTGGGGACACCGCGGGGATCCCGAGGGGCTGTCCCGGTGCTTTGGCCGGGACATTCCATTCCATCCCATTCCATTCCATTCCATTCCATTCCATTCCATTCCATTCCATTCCATTCCATCCCATCCCATCCCATCCCATCCCATTCCATTCCATTCCATTCCATTCCATTCCATTCCATTCCATTCCATCCCAATCCATTCCATTCCATTCCATTCCATCCCGTTTCATTCCCTTTCCACCAGCCCGGGCTGCTCCGGGTCCCCTCCAGGCTCCCAGGGACGGGGAATCCACAATTCCTCCGGGCTGCAGGACCCGTGTCCAGCGGGGCGAGGCGATTCCTGCTCCTTGGGGTTTGAAGGTGTTCCCAGCCCCTCGGGAAGCGCTCCAGGATTTCCAGGGATCAAACCTGGCTGTGTGGAGGCCTTGGCCCGGGGCCAGCCGCCCTCGCAGCCCGCCGGACCAGCTCCCCGGCAGGTGCACATTAAACCCGACCGCAGAATTCCATCCCCTCCTCCCTCCCGCCATGGCTCCGGCGCGTCCCCGCACGCTGCCGGGATGCGATTCCCCATCCCGGGGCTGGGAGCCGGCAGCAGCTGCAATTACCCGGCAGGAGAACAGCAAAGTGAGGGAGAGGCCGAGCAGAACCTTTTAATTTGCTTAGCCCAGGTGAACAACCCCGGCTGCACCGGGGCAGGGGTGTCAGAACTTGTTCCAAAAGGCAGGATGCAATTTCGGAGTTACCTGGGAGTCTGCCCCGACACAGCCACTTGGATCTGGCTACAGGCTCCATAAACCTGGCAGAAAACTGCTGCAAATCTGATTATTGCAGGGATTTAATATCTCAGCTTTGTGTGCAGGAAGTCAGGGTGGGTTTGGCTGTGTCACAGACGAGCTGCGATTGTTTCATGCCCGATGTCAGGCGGCAATTATTGACAGGACAATTGTTTAATGCCCGATGTCAGGTGGCAATTATTGACAGGAAAATTGTTTAATGATGCCCCATATGAGGTGGCAATTATTGACAGGACAATTGTTTCATGCCCCATATGAGGTGGCAATCACTGACAGGATGAGGGGAAACGGCCTCAGGCTCTGCCAGAGGAGCATCGGGCTGGACACCAGCAGGAATTCCCTCCTGGAAAGGGCTGTTCAATATAGGAAGGAGGTGCCCAGGGAGGTTTGGAGTCCCCATCCCTGGAGGTGCCCAACTCATCCTGGCACTCAGAGCTCTGGGCTGGGTCACTCACAGCATGGACTCGATGATCCTGGAGGGCTTTCCCAACTTTAATGATTCTGTGAACTTTTGTCTTCTGCTGAGCTTGAATTGGCAACATAAATGAACATGGCAAAGTAAAGGATTTCTCATAATATTGTGATTGGTTTGCGTTGCACAATTTGATTGTTTTAAATAACAGGAATCCCATATTTCAGTCTCTTTCTGCTGGGCTTGTTCTGCATCTTGTAGCTGCAGTGTCTGATGAAAAGTGATTGCTAATAATAACCTGGAATTACTCGTAATCCCGGGCTGGAAATCCCAGTGCCTGCTGCAATGGGATTTTGATTCAAACCAAATGTGCATCATGGATGAGACACATTGAGAACTTCCAGCACTCAGCTCCTGCTACAAGAGGCACTGAAAATGCTCTGAAAAGGGGAAAGTCCCCCAAAGGCACTGCTGGGACCTTTGCTCTGCACCGAGCAAACGTGGGGATCCCTGCCTTGGCTGGGTTTGTCCCTGAAAAACAGACTCAGAGGGGCTTTAATCCTTCCCTGCAGCAGGTGGAGCAGCCAGCCCCATCCTCTGCCCCATTCCCATTCCCACTTCCTGCCTCATTCCCATTCTCTGCCCTATTCCCATCCCCATTCCCATTCCCTGCCCCATTCCAGGCCCCATTCCCTCATTCCCTGCCCCATTCCAGGCCCCATTCCCCATTTTTTGTCCCATCTCCATTCCCATTCCCATCCCAGCTCCATTCCCAACCCCATCTCCAGCCCCATTCCCATTCCCAGCCCCATTCCCTCACTCCCAGCCCCAGGGCAGTGTCCAAGGGGAGGATCAGGACCAGGATGTGCCCCGTGGAGGTGGGGAAGTGGCATTTCCAGGGGGGAAGAGGCTTTGGAGCTCACCCCACACCCAGCTGAGGATTTTGGGGACAGAATTCCAGGATTTGAGTGCAGGGACAGAGCTGCTCACCTGGAGGAAAGGCAGGAAAAATGACTGGAAGAGGAAGGAAGCCCCCCAAAATCTCAGAGTGGTGGGATGGGAGTCCCAACAGCTCCAAAATCTCCAGCAGGGAGATCCCAACCCCAAATTTGAGGTTGAGGGATGGGAATGGGAATGAGGAAGGAAATGGGGCTTGGAATGGGGCTGAGAATGAGAACAGGGATGGGGCTGGATTGGGGCAGGGCATAGGACTGGGAATGGGAATGGGGCTGGGGCTGGTACTGGGGAGGGGGCAGGGAATGGGATTGGGAATGAGGCAGGAAATGGGGCTTGGAATGGGAATGAGAGGGGGAATGAGAAGGGGAATGGAGATGGGAATGAGGTTGGAGATGGGGCTTGGAATGGGACTGGGAATGGGAACAGGGATGGGGCTGGAATGGGGCAGGGAATGGGACTGGGAATGGGGAAGGGGCAGGGAATGGGATTGGGAATGAGGCAGGAAATGGGGCTTGGAATGGTGCAGGGTCTTCAGGGACTCCCCCATGCACAGGGGACGCCCCCAGAGGAGTTTTCAGCCCCTGCAATCCCGGAATTCCCCTCCCTGCTCCCGAGCCTGATGACTCCGGCAAATTATCTCGGGAGCTTCCTGCAAAGGCTTGCCTGGAGCGGAGCGAGGATCTCCCACCCTGCAGAACAAAGATCCCCATGAATATGGAGATCCCGCCTCCCCCTCAGCAGCCCCGCAGTGGATTTGGGGCGGATTTGCCGGAGCTGGAGCAGCCTGGCGGCGCTGACAGCTGTGGGATCGGGGCTGGGATCGCTGCCATTCCCAAGGGTTAAAATAAACCCGGCCGTTCCCTCCGGCTGCCGGGCATCGCTCCGCGGGATCCACCGGCACCGGCCGCGGGACAGGAATTCCCTGCTCTGTGTGCGGCCGGATGGGGCTGGGATGGGGATGGGAATGGGAATAAGGGAATGGGGCTGGGAATGGGAATGGGGACAGGGAATGGGGACAGCAAATGGGGGCAGCGAATGGGGCCAGGGAATGAGAATGGGGACAGGGAATGGGAATGGGGCTGGGAATGAGGGATCCACCGGCACTGGCCTCGGGAGAGGAATTCTCTGCTTGTGCGTGGCTGGATGGGACTGGGGATGGGAAAGGGGATGGGGCTGGGAATGGGGATGGGGAATGGGGCAGGAAATGGGAATGGGGAATGGGGCAGGAAATCGGGCTCAGATTGGGAATGGGGCTGGGAATGGAAATGGGGAATGGGGTTGGGGATAGGGCAGGGGATGGGAATGGAAATAGGAATGGGAATGGGGCCTGGAATGCAAATGGGAATAGAAATGGGAATGGCGCAGGAAATGGGGCCTGGAATGGGAATGAGAAAGGGAATGGGACATGGAATGAAGATGGGGCTGGGAATGGGAACGGGACAGGGAAGGAGGCAGAAAATGGGGCAGGAAATGGGAATGGGAAGGAGAAGGAGAATGGGGATGGGACTGGGAATGGGACAGGGAATGAGAGTGGGGCAAGGGATGGAAATGGGGAAAGGAATGGGAATGGGGCTGGGATTGGGGCAGGGGTTGGAAATGAGAATGGGGTTTGGAATGGGAATGGGGCTGGGAATGGGAATGGGAATGGGGCAGGGAATGGGAATGGGAATGGGAATGGGGCAGGGAATGGGGCAGGGAATGGGAATGGGAATGGGGCTGGGAATGGGAATGGGAATGGGAATGGGGCAGGGAATGGGAATGGGACAGGGAATGGGAATGGGGCAGGGAATGGGAATGGGGCAGGGAATGGGAATGGGGCTGGGAATGGGAATGGGAATGGGGATGGGAATGGGGCAGGGAATGGGAATGGAGCAGGGAATGGGAATGGGAATGGGGCAGGGAATGGGAATGGAGCTGCTCCCCCCGTGCTGCAGGCAAGGATCAAACACCCTCGCTGTGTTTCCTGCTGTGGGAGGATCCTCGGGAGGCGCTGGCTCCTCTCCACAGGCAGGGAGGAGCTTTCCCAGGTGGGGAGTGAGGCAGGGATCAGGCAGGATTCGGGACTCCAATCAGCAGAGCAGCTCTTTAAAAGGAAATTTTTAAAAACAGGGAAAGAAATTTAAAAAAAAGAGGGAATGACAGAGCAGCCTCCTCACTCCACTCCTGAGAAAGTCCCTTCAGACTTTCCCAGCCTTGCTGGGGTTTGTTTGCCAAGGAGGTCAATTTGTGGTTTTTAATTTTATTGAAGTAACAACTCACAGATCCTAAGGTTGGTATATTAAATCCTCTGGCTGCTGTACTGACAAAAAGCTGTTTAAGATGAGAATCCTTCTACCCCTGTGATTTTTCAGAAGATGGAAAGATAATTCTCAGGCAATATAAATTGCCAAGGCCTAAATAACAGTGAGGTAAGAGGGGCTGAGTGAGGAGGGCATAATTAAAATATACCAGAGGAAATGGGAAAACTCCCCTGGGGTCATGGCCTGTGCAAGAGGGGATGAAATCCCAGAACTGCACAGGCTGAAGATCCCTGGAATTCATTTGATCTCCTGGATTTTGGGATAATCTGGGAACTTCTTGTCCCACCCCTGATCCCAAAATATCCCCATGTGCCACCTGCACGAGCACAGACTGGGGATTTTTCGAGGAGAATCAGGGAAGTTTTCTGTATTTCCCTGAGTTTCCACATCAGCAATTCAGCCATTCTCCTCCTTGTAGGGCTCTGGAAGACCAGGGAATTATAAAATCCTGGAATGGTTTGGGTGGGAAAAGCCCTCCCAGTCCCCCCTGTGTCATGGCAGGGACACCTCACCTTCCACTGTCCCAGGATTCACAGAATTAAAAATGTCAGATTATGGTTTTGTCTGACTTAGAGATGGGGTAACTGAGAGTTAAAAGTTTTAAAAACTTTTATTTTAGTTTTGTGCGAAGGGTGAGGTAACACAACATCCCCTGTACCCTCCCCCAGCTGGATTCGGCCACCACAATTCCAATTTCCCTGGGAATCCTCAGGATTTGCCATTGCTGCTCTCCCTGGGGCAGAGGCAGCAGCACCCAGCTCCTCCCTGCCCCTGGTGCAGGTGATGCCGTCCCTGCCGGTGTCACCCCGGTGTCCTGAGTGTCACCCCGGTGTCCTGAGTGTCACCCCAGTGTCCTGAGTGTCACCCCGGTGTCCTGAGTGTCACCCCAATGTCCTGTGTGTCACCCAGCGTCTGTGTGTGTCACCCCAATGTCCTGAGTGTCACCCTGGTGTCCTGTGTGTCACCCCAATGTCCCGTGTGTCACCCCAATGTCCTGAGTGTCACCCCAGTGTCCTGTGTGTCACCCCAATGTCCTGTGTGTCACCCCAATGTCCTGAGTGTCACCTCAATGTCCTGTGTGTCACCCTGGTGTCCCGTGTGTCACCCCAATGTCCTGAGTGTCACCCCGGTGTCCTGAGTGTCACCCCAATGTCCTGAGTGTCACCTCAATGTCCTGTGTGTCACCCTGGTGTCCCGTGTGTCACCCCAATGTCCTGAGTGTCACCCTGGTGACCTGAGTGTCACCCCGGTGTCCTGAGTGTCACCCCAATGTCCTGAGTGTCACCCCGGTGTCCTGAGTGTCACCCCAGTGTCCTGAGTGTCACCCCGGTGTCCCGTGTGTCACCCCAGTGTCCTGTGTGCCACCCTGGTGTCCTGTGTGTCACCCCAATGTCCTGAGTGTCACCCCAATGTCCTGTGTGTCACCCTGGTGTCCTGAGTGTCACCCCGAATTCCTGTGTGTCACCCCGGTGTCCTGTGTGCCACCCCGGTGTCCCAGTGTGTCACCCCGATGTCCTGAGTGTCACCTCAGTGTCCTGAGTGTCACCCCGATGTCCTGTGTGTCACCCCAATGTCCTGAGTGTCACCCCAATGTCCTGAGTGTCACCCTGGTGACCTGAGTGTCACCCCAGTGTCCTGAGTGTCACCCCGGTGTCCCGTGTGTCACCTCAGTGTCCTGAGTGTCACCCTGGTGTCCTGAGTGTCACCCCAGGGTCCCGTGTGTCACCCCAATGTCCTGTGTGTCACCCCGGTGTCCTGAGTGTCACCCTGGTGTCCTGTGTGTCACCCCAATGTCCTGTGTGTGTCACTCTGGTGTCCTGAGTGTCACCCTGGTGTCCCGTGTGTCACCCTGATGTCCTGTGTGTTACCCCGGTGTCCTGAGTGTCACCCCAGTGTCCCGTGTGTCACCCCAGTGTCCTGTCTGTCACCCCTGTGTCGGTGTGTGTCACCCCAATGTCCTGAGTGTCACCCCAATGTCCCGTGTGTCACCCCGGTGTCCTGAGTGTCACCCCGGTGTCGTGTGTGTCACCCCGGTGTCCTGTGTGTCACCCCAATGTCCTGAGTGTCACCCTGATGTCCTGAGTGTCACCCTGGTGTCCCGTGTGTCACCCCAATGTCCTGAGTGTCACCCCTGTGTCGGTGTGTGTCACCCCAATGTCCTGAGTGTCACCCCAATGTCCTGTGTGTCACCCTGGTGTCCTGAGTGTCACTCTGATGTCCTGAGTGTCACCCCGGTGTCCTGAGTGTCACCCCAATGTCCTGTGTGTCACCCTGCTTCCTGTGTGTCACCCCAATGTCCTGAGTGTCACCCCGGTGTCCCGTGTGTCACCCCAATGTCCTGTGTGTCACCCCAATGTCCTGTGTGTCACCCTGGTGTCCTGTGTGTCACCCCAATGTCCTGAGTGTCACCCCAATGTCCTGTGTGTCACCCCAGTGTCCCGTGTGTCACCCCGCTGTCCTGAGTGTCACCCTGGTGTCTTGAGTGTCACCCCGAATTCCTGTGTGTCACCCCGGTGTCCTGAGTGTCACCTCAGTGTCCTGTGTGTCACTCCGATGTCCTGAGTGTCACCCTGGTGTCCTGAGTGTCACCTCAGTGTCCTGAGTGTCACCCTGGTGTCCTGAGTGTCACCCTGATGTCCTGTGTGTCACCCCAGGGTCCCGTGTGTCACCCCAATGTCCTGTGTGTGTCACTCTGGTGTCCTGTGTGTCACTCTGATGTCCTGAGTGTCACCCCGGTGTCCTGAGTGTCACCCTGGTGTCCCGTGTGTCACCCCAGTGTCCCAGTGTGTCACCCTGGTGTCCTATTTGTCACTCCAGTGTCCTGTGTGTCACCCCGGTGTCCTGAGTGTCACCCTGATGTCCTGAGTGTCACCCCGAATTCCTGTGTGTCACCCCAGTGTCCCAGTGTGTCACCCCGGTGTCCTGTGTGCCACCCCGGTGTCCCAGTGTGTCACCCCGATGTCCTGAGTGTCACCCCGATGTCGTGAGTGTGTCACCCCGGTGTCCTGAGTGTCACCCCGATGTCCTGAGTGTCACCCCAATGTCCTGAGTGTCACCCCGGTGTCCCGTGTGTCACCCCGATGTCCTGAGTGTCACCCCGGTGTCCTGAGTGTCACCCTGGTGTCCCGTGTGTCACCCCGATATCCCGTGTGTCACCCTGGTGTCCTGTGTGTCACCCCGCTGTCCTGAGTGTCACCCTGATGTCCTGTGTGTCACCCCGGTGTCCCGTGTGTCACCCCAATGTCCCGAGTGTCACCCCAATGGCCTGAGTGTCACCCCGGTGTCCCGAGTGTCACCCCGGTGTCCCGTGTGTCACCCAGCCCCTGGCAGGACCCACAGCCCGGGGTTCCTCCCATTCCAGCTGGCAGTGCAATCCCAGTGCTGCCTGAGGGTTTCAGCTTTTCCATTTTCCATCTCTTGGTGACCCCGCAGTTCCTTAGGGTGTGACTGTGACAGAGGAGCAATGCCACGGCTGACTCCCTCAATTAACAGGCAAATATCCTGTACAGGTGTCAGAAGAAGTTTTATAGATTTATAGTTATAAAATATAGCTATATATATATATAAATTAAATAGATATATAAAAACTATATATATAATTATATATATAACTATCTATATGGCTATATTCTATATAACTATATATACAGTTATATAAATATAATATATATTTTAATAGATATATTATATTATATATAATATAATTATATTATATATAACTATATTATATTATATTATATTATATTATATTATAATAATGTTATAATATAATAATTATAATATAATATATAGTATACATATATATAATATATATATAATATAATTATATATAATTATATTATATATATATAAAAGATATATTATATATAATATATTATATACTATATATATAATATACATTATGTATGTATATTATATATAATATATATTTTTATATTAGAATTATATGATATATATTTATTATATTATCATAATATTATAATATAATAATTATAAAATATAATATAATAATTATAATATAATAATTAATATTACTAAAATATTTATGTATTATTTATTTATATTATAATATATTTATGTATATATATGTACTGAACTTCCACACCCAGTGTGAGCTGCTGCTCTCCCATTTGGGGCACACACAACAATTCCTCTCCAGGCCTGGGAACCAAGGACCCCTCACTGCCTCAGGGCCCCAAAATTAAACAAAAGTGAGTTGGGGGCAGCAAACCTGGGGTCAATGACTTCATTAGCTGCAGCTGTAATTGGAAGATTAACCCCAATATGCAAATGGCCCTTATAAAAGGGCACTTAAAATAAAGGGCCCTTAATAAAGAGCCCTTCTAAAATGGCACTTGTAAAAGTGGGAAACCCCTGACCCATCACCCATTTCGGGTGGCTTTGTCTGCCCTAAGTGTACCTGAAGGCCCTTCAATAAATAATTATTTTAATTATTGAATTAATTACCTTAATTTTGTCTGGCCTCTTCATTTTTGTCTTCCTGTGGCCGGGAACAGCCGGGAACTGCTCGTTCCCAACCCTGCTCTGCTCCCCTCTGCTGCTCTGGGTGCTGCACCCCGAGCACAGGGCCCCTCTGTGTTGTGTGGCTGAAATTCCACGGGTTCCAAGTTGATTTATGTCCTTTTTATCCCCCCTTTTTCTCCCTGCTCCCTCTTTTTGATCCAAACTGAAATAAAATAGGGGAGGAAAAGGTGTGCAGGAATATCTGAGAGCCTCGTGCAGGAGCCAGAGCAGGGAAAAGCTGATTTTTAGCTTAGTCAGAAGGGCTGTTCCCATTCATTTGTTAGGAAAAGAGGCAGGAAAAGTGTTCCCAAAGCAGCCACAGGTGAGATCTGGGGATGGGAGTGAAGGAAAGAACCTGAAATCCTGGGAGGGGATCAAGGGAAAAGGAGAAAGGACACTGGGAGTGACACAGAATCTGAGCTGTCCTCTCCCTCCAAGGACATTTCCTGAGGGGATTTTGGATATTTTCTGTGCTTCCCAACGCGATTTTGGATATTTTCTGTGCTTCCCTAGGGAGTTTGGACATTTTCTGTGCTTCCCAACGGGATTTTGGACATTTTCTGTGCTCCCCAATGGGATTTTGGATATTTTCTGTGCTTCCCAACGGGATTTTGGACATTTTCTGTGCTTCCCAATGGGATTTTGGATATTTTCTGTGCTTCCCAACGGGATTTTGGACATTTTCTGTGCTTCCCAACGGGATTTTGGATATTTTCTGTGCTTCCCGAGGGAGTTTTCACCTCCAGCTGTTTTCTGACAGCTCCAGGGTTCACATCTTTTAAAGCAGGTTTTCCTTTTCCATGCCACTCCCCAAAAGCAGCAGGAGGGAAGATTTTCCAGAGCAGAGTTTCAAATGCTCCATTGGTGTTGAGGCAAATGGGTGAAGGGTTCAGGAGCCTGGAAAGGGAAAGGAGCAGAGGTGGGATAAGAGCAGCAGTCTCAGGATCCTGGAATGGTTTGGGTGGGAATGTGGTGAGTCTCAACTGCTTTCTGCCAGGGCTGGGATTCAATCACGGGACAGAATTTCTTGTTCAACTCAGATGTTATCAGTTCTTATCTCTGTCAAGTCTCACAAACCCTGAGTTCTGCAGCACTTCTCTCTAACAAGGTAAAAATGGAGCCCTGTCTCTCTCCCTCCAAGACCTTTTAAGGATAAACTGTCCAATTAAGAAATGACACAGAAATAATTTTTACTTTTAACCCAATAACCAACCACCCGTGGTCTGCAATGGGGACATTTTATCCAATTACACAAAACCACCCAAAGCCATGGAGGAGAAGGTGAAGAAGTAGGAGAAGCAGGAGAAGGAGAAGAAGAAGGAGAAGAAAGAGGAGAAGAGGAGAAAAAGAAGAAGGAAAAGGAGAAGAAAGAGGAGAAGAAGAAGAAGAAGGAGAAGAAGGAGAGAGAAGGAAGACAAGGAGAAGGTGAAGAAGAAGAAGGAGAAGGAAGACAAGGAGAAGGTGAAGAAGAAGAAGGAGAAGGAAAAGGAGAAGAAGAAGAGAAGAAGAAGAAGAAGAAGAAGAAGAAGGACCAGCCTCTACCCCAAAACCTCCATCTTGCTTTATATCCATTACTATATTCTAAAACCTTGAACTGCAAGTTTTCCACCATCTGATATCACACACTTCTACCCAAACTCCACCCCACAATCCCAGTTCCACCATTCCATTTTTGAAGCTTCTCCACGGCCTCAGGTGAGATGCAGAGCTCTCCTGGGGCTCAGTGCCTGTCAGCACAGAAAGTCTCAAATTCTCAGGGTTCCAACAGGAAGGGATCTTTAAACCCATCCAGTGCCACCCCCCTGCCCTGGGCAGGGACCTTCCACCACCCCAGGGTGCTCCAAGCCCTGTCCAACCTGGCCTGGGACCCTTCCAGGGAACACCAGGATCCAGAATCTCCATTAATTCACTTTTCAGCAGCTCCCTCTGGCCCAGCTGTAGGGAAGCAGAGCCCCCTCCAAAGGGACAATCCATGTCCATGGACAGGGACAGTGACTGGCTGTGCTGCACCTCTGGAAAACCATCCCCCTGTGCTCCCAAATCCCAGATTTCCCTCCCATCCGATGGGAAGGGAAAGGAGAACAGCCACACATGGATTGCTCAGCTGTCACTGCCCTGGTGCCCTCAGGAATCAGCCAGGCCTCACACAAACAGGGAATTGGCCCAGGCCGAGCCTCTGCCCTCGGGGCTTCGGCTGGGATGGTGGTTTGGGACAGGAGGGGTTCTAATCCTTCCCTGCAGCAGGTGGAGGTGCCAGCCCCAATCCCTGCCCCAATCCCTGCCCCAATCCCCGCCCCAATCCCAATCCCAATCCCTGCCCCAATCCCAATCCCAATCCCTGCCCCAATCCCAGCCCCAATCCCAGCCCCAATCCCTGCCCCAATCCCAATCCCAATCCCTGCCCCAATTCCAATCCCAGTCCCAATCCCTGCCCCAATCCCAATCCCAATCCCAATCCCTGCCCCATTCCCTCATTCTCTGCTCCATTCCCATTCCTATTCCCATTCCCATTCCCATTTTCATTCCCTGTCCCATTCCCAGCCCCATTCCCTGCCCCATTCCCAACCCCAATCCCAGCCCCACTCCCTCATTCCCAACACCAATCCCAGCCCCATTCCCTGCCCCATTCCCAGCCCCATTCCCTCATTCCCAACCTCATTCCCAGCCCCATTCCTTGCCCCAATCCCAACCCCACTCCCAGCCCTGTTCCCAACCCCATTCCCAGCCCCATTCCCTCATTCCCAGCCCTATTCCCAAACCCAATCCCAGCCCTGTTCCCAACCCCATTCCCATCCCCATTCCATCATTCCCTACCCCAATCCCAGCCCCATTTCCATTCCCTGCCACATCCCCAAACCCTTTCTTTGTCCATCACAAACTCCCGAACACTAAGGTATTTTGGGTTTCTTTGTTTTTTTTTTTTTTTTTTTTTTTTTTTTTTTTTTTTTTTTTTGGAAACTCCACTGATTTAGCTCAGAGCTTTAAT
>JANCRA010000097.1:817298-1007298 GCA_024362935.1 Setophaga petechia | reverse complement strand
GGGCACACACAACAATTCCTCTCCAGGATTTCAGCTTTTCTATTTTCCATCTATCTGTAATCCTGCAGTTTATGGGCATAACTCTGGGCATAAATCCAGTTTAGGGCATAACTCTGAACTCCATACCCAGTGTGAGCTGCTGCTCTCCCATTTGGGGCACACACAACAATTCCTCTCCAGGCCAGGGAACCAAGGACACCTCACTGCCTCAGGGCCCAGAAATTAAACAAAAGGGAGTTGGGGACAGCAAACTTGGGGTCAATGCCTCAGGGCCCAGAGATGGAAACAAAAGGGAGTTGGGGAAGCAAATTTGGGGTCAATGACTTCATTACCTGCAGCTGTAATTGGCAGATTAACCCCAATATGCAAATGGCCCATATTTATAAAAGTGTGAAACCCATGAGTCCATTTTGGGTGCAGCCCCTGGTGGGCCTTGTCTGCCCTGAATGTCCCTGGAGGCCCTTCAATAAATAGAAATGATTTTATTCCCTTAATTTAGTCTGGCCTCTGTTTCTAGGCAGTCCCAAAAGCCATCAGTGGCTGCTCTGTGGAGCTCCAGCTGCCTCAGCCTTATCAGCCCCAAGGGTGATGTGATAACAGCCTGGGGGTCTCTGCAGCCTCAAACATTTTCCTGTTGGAGCAGCTTTCCCAGAGGAGCTGTGGCTGCCCCTGTGATGCCTTGGGAAGGCTGACCTGGAGCAGAGGCTGGGCAGAGCTAAAGAATAAAGCAGGGATTTATTAAAAGGATCTCCATGGATCCACCTTGGGCAGCACAAAAACCCAGCCAGGGCTGCAGCCAAAATGAACTAAAATGGTCACAAAATGAACCAAGATGGTCAAAAATGGATGAGGTCACGGGATCTCTCACTTTGATCAGTTCTGCTCCATTTGCATCTTGCAGTTCATTGTCCCATCCCAGTTTTAGCCCATGCAGTTCCATCCTCCTTGTTTTTCTCTCTGCAGCTCACGCTGTTTGTGCTCCTGGGCTGAGATTTGGATCGTTTGTCCTTGGTGCCCAGCTGGAGCAGGAATTGTTTTGTCTCCCTGCTCTGTGCACAGAGCTCACCATCCCATAATATGAAGTCCAGACCCACACACTGAAGCAGCACAGAATCTGAAAAATAGAAAAGCCAAAACCTGAGGCATCACCTGGATCCCTGCAAGTGTTGGGCAGAGCTTGGAGCACCCTGGGATAGTGGGAAGTGTCCCTGCCCATGGCATGGGTGGCACTGGATGGGGTTTAAAATCCCTTCCCACCCAACCCATTCCAGGATCCTGTGACAGGACCAGCCCCTCCCAGCAGCACTTTTGTCCCACAGCAGCCAAAATCCTGTCCTGTGTCAGCAGAGCCACGGGGAGCCACAGGCCACTGCTCCAGTTCAAAGCCTTTCCCGGGAGCAGGGCCAGGAACATCCCAAATTGAAAGCACACACTTGATACGAGCACCCTGATCAGCTCCAGCTCCAGCTCCAGCTCTGCACATCTTGGCTGGTTAAAAAAATAAAATCTGTCCAGAGAGTCCGTGGGGCTCCTTCCTGAGGGCCCCGTTCCGCAGGTCACTCACCCCGGGCCTGCTCAGCTCCGGTGTCACTGCAACAACAGAACCTGCAATGGTTTGTGTTGGAAGGGACTTGAAAACTCATCCAGTCCCACCCCTGCCATGGCAGGGACACCTCCCTCTGCCCCAGGGTGCTCCAGCCTGGCCTCGGACACTTCCAGGGATGGAGCAGCCACAGCTCCCTGGGAATTCCATCCCGGCCTAACCCCACCCTCATTCCTCCCCAAAATCCCACCCAAATCTCCCCTTTCCAATGGAAGCCATTCCCTGTGTCCTGTCCCTCCATCCTTGTCCCCAGTCCCTCTCCAGCTCTCCTGGAGCCCCTTCAGGCCCTGCCAGGGGCTCTGAGCTCTCCTGGAGCTTTCTCCTCCCCAGGTGAGCACCCCCAGCTCTCCCATCTCAGCTCCAGAGGGCTCCAGCTCTCCGTGGCCTCCTCTGGATTTGTCCACCAGGTCCCTTTCCCAGTGAAACAGAAACCACCCCATTAACTCAGCAGATCCTCCCCTCCATGAACAATCCCATTTTTCCAGAGGCCTCTGATCCCCCAGTGACTGCACAGGCTCAGCCACCAGAGCTGATCCCACCAGGACCCAAATTCCACTCCAGCCCTGTCCTGCTGAGATCCCTGCAGCTCTCCAGGACACCCCTCACCTCCAGGAGCTCCCCCAGCAGCAAACACAGGGTTTGTAACAAAGCACAGGAATTTAGGATTGGAATATTATGGAAATGAGCTCAGGCAGGAGGGGGGAGCCCTGCAAAGTCAGGATTTTGTTAAAATCAACAGGGCCTTGGAACTGCTGGAATTTAACACCACAAAACTGAGATTATCAAGTCCAGGCTGTGCCATCAGCACCTGGGAGCCCGGGAGGGGAAGGGGGACACCACAGAATTCCTAAAAATACAGGGAAAGACACAAGAAGCTGGGGCTGCCCCATCCCTGCGAGTGTCCAAGGCCAGGCTGGACATGGCTTGAAGCCACCTGGGACGGTGGGAGGTGTCCCTGCCATGGCAGGGCTGGGGTGGGATGAGCTTTAAGGCCCTTTCCAACCCAAACCGTTCCAGCCCCGTCTGGAACTTTCAGGAGTTTCTCCGTGAGCAGCAGCCGGGGTTGAAGGTCCCCCCGAGCCGCGCACTCCCGGGGCACAGCAGCACCTCCGGCGGGGCTGGAGCTCCTTCCCCTTCCCAAATCCCGGGCAGGGATCGGGAATGGAGCGGGCCCGTTCCTCCCAATAGATGGCAGCAATGCCTGGAGGAGACCGGCACGGCTCCAGCCCCGCTCCGCCCGGCACAGGTGAGCCCCGGCCCTGGAGCATCCCTGGGATGAAGTGAGGGTTCAGATGCTCTGCCCACAGCCCTCGGAACATCCCGGGATGTGCTGCCCGACCTTGGAATATCCCTGGGATGCAGCGAGGGCCGGGATGCAGCGAGGTCTGGGATACGCTTCCTGGAGCCTTTGAAACATCTCTGGGATGCCCTCCCCGACCTCGGAAAATCCCTGGGATGCAGTGAGTGTTCGGATGCGCTTCCCACAGCCGTCGGAACATCCCGGGATGTGGTTCCCGACCTTGGAACATCCCTGGGATGCAGCGAGGGTCGGGATGCACTGCCCGGAGTCTTTGGAGCATCCCTGGGATGTGCTCCCCGACCTTGGAACATCCTTGGGAAGCAGCGAGGGCCGGGATGTGCTGCTCTCCCTCTTTGGAGCATCTCTGGGATGTGCTCCTCGACCCCAGAACATCTCTGGGATGTGCTGCCCTCCCCCTTTGGAACATCCCTTGGATGCGCTGCCCTCCCCCTTTGGAGCATCCCTGGGATGTGCTCCCCGCCCTCGGAACATCCTGACATGCGCTGCCCGCGGCCTTTGGAGCATCCCTGGGCTCTGAGCAGCCCCTGCTGGAGCTGCCCCGCTCCCTGCCCGGCTCTCCGTGCCCTGGGGCCGCAGCTCCCTCCCCCGAGCCTCCCCTGGCTCCGTCCTGCCCGGAGCGGGAGCAGCGCTGGGTTCTCGGGAATCACCCCAGCCCAGGAGAGGGGGATTGGTTTGGTGCTCTCTGGGAATCACCCAGCCCTGGAGAGGTTTGGTTTTGGTTGATTTTGTTTGGTTTTGGTTGGTTTTGTTTGGTTTTCTTTGGTTTTCTTTGGTTTTCTTTGGTTTTCTTTGGTTTTCTTTGGTTTTCTTTGGTTTTCTTTGATTTTCTTTGGTTTTCTTTGGTTTTGCTTGGTTTTGTTTGGTTTTATTTGGTTTTCTTTAGTTTTCTTTGGTTTTGGTTGGTTTTGTTTGGTTTTGTTTGGTTTTGCTTGGTTTTTCTTTGGTTTTCTTTGGTTTTCTTTGGTTTTCTTTGGTTTTCTTTGCTTTTCTTTGGTTTTCTTTGGTTCTCTTTGGTTTTCTTTGGTTTTCTTTGGTTTTCTTTGGTTTTCTTTGGTTTTCTTTGGTTTTCTTTGGTTTTCTCTGGTTTTGCTCCCCCGTGTCCCGGATCGAACCCTCCAGGACCTCATCACGCTTCTGGCAGCAGCCCAGGGAAGCAGGGATGAATTGAGTGATTGTATTTCCTGGGTTTTTCCCCTGTTTGGGGGGTGTGAGCCTGGTGAAATCCCAATCCCAATTTTCTACTCCTCCAGCTCTCCAAAAGCATTTTCCTTTGGAAAAGGCAATTTTGCTGATGATTTTGAACGGCTTAAAGCCCAGAATGGTTAAATCCCCACGGAAGGAGCAGGAGAAAGGGGAGATGGGAGGAGTTCAGTCAGGCTGGGAGCCGGGAAACTGGGAAAAGAGAAAAAATCCATCGAGAAGAGCCCTTCCAAACCCAGGCTTTGTGAACACATTTAAGTAATGTTAATTGCAGAGCACCGCGGGATAAAGAGGCATTTGTAATTGATTCATCCATGTTTGCCATTTCCTAATTAAAGAGAAAAGAAACCCTAATTATCCCGCCTGCCCCAGTCATTAGGGAATGAGCAATTTTCCTTCTTTGCACACTGGGCTCCCCTTTTCTCCCTGTTACATAAAACCCTCGGCACACACAGGGCTGGGCTCAGCACACTCGGTGGGAGCAGAGCTCAGCCCCAGCCCAAACCTGCACAGATCACTGGGAGAGCTTTCCCAGAACTCCCTGGAAAACAGGATTGGTGAAAAAGGTGAATTTTGAGGTTTAAATGGTGTTTTGGGGGTTTCATCATGTCCCTGGGCCTGTGAGCACCCCTCACTGAGCAGGGCAGGGCTGCAGAGCTCAGCCCCAGCTCCAAACCCTGCACAGATCACTGGGGGAGGCTTACCAGGACCCTCTGGAAAATAGAATTGGTGGAAAAGGTGAATTTTGGTGTTTAAATGGTGTTTTTTGGGGTTTGATGTCCCTGGGTCTGTAAGATCCCTCATGGAGCAGGACAGGGCTGCAGAGCTCAGCCCCAGCTCCAAACCCTGCACAGATCACTGGGGGAGCTTTCCCAGAACTCCCTGGAAAACAGGATTGGAGAAAAAGGTGAATTTTGGGGTTTTAATGGTGTTTTTTGGGGTTTCATGATGTTCCTGGTCTTTGAGCACCTCTCATGGAGCAGGGCAGGGCTGCAGAGCTCAGCCCCAGCCCCAAACCCCACCCAGATCACTGGGGGAGCTTTCCCAAAACTGTCTAGAAAATAGGATTGGAGAGAAAGATGAATTTTGGGGTTTATTTGGGGGTTTTCTGAGGTTTGATGTCCCTGGGTCTGTAAGATCCCTCATGGAGCAGGACAGGACTGCAGAGCTCAGCCCCAGCTCCAAACCCTGCACAGATCACTGGGGGAGCTTTCCCAGAACTCCCTGGAAAACAGGACTGGTGAAAAATATGAATTTTGAGGTTTCATGATGTCTCTGGGTCTGTGAGTACCCCCCATTGAGCAGAGCCCCAAACCCTGCACAGATCACTGGGAGAGCTTTCCCAGAACTCCCTGGAAAATAGGATTGATGAAAGAGGTGAATTTTGGGGTTTAAATGGTGTTTTTGCAGTTTAATGATGTCCCTGGGTCTGTGAGCACCTCTCATGGAGCAGGGCAGGGCTGCAAAACTCAGCCCCAGCCCCAAACCCTGCCCAGATCACTGGCGAAGCTTTCCTAAAACTCTCTAGAAAATAGGATTGGAGAAAAAGATGAACTTTGGGGTTTAAATGGTGTTTTTTGGGGTTTCATGATGTTCCTGGGTCTTTGAGCACCTCTCATGGAGCAGGGCAGGGCTGCAGAGCTCAGCCCCAGCTCCAAACCCTGCCCAGATCACTGGGGGAGCTTTCCCAGCACCCCGTGGAAAATAGGATTGGTGAAAAAGGTGAATTTTGGGGTTTAATGATGTCACTGTGTAACGGGGCTGATTGGTTGAAAAGGAAACAAGGGGGAGATGGTAAAAGATAGAAAATCCCTGTCAGGTAAAAGAGACAACACCTGGGCTGTGCTGGTTCCTTCAGCCCCACTGAAGGGCAGAGCAGGCAGAGCAGAATTCCTGTCCCCAGCTCTGGGGCTGGGCTCAGCCCGGCCCTGCTGCAGCTCCAGATCCTCTGCAGAAGGACAAAGATCCACCCTGACCTCGGGACTCTCGGTTTCCCTCAGGACTGAAGGCACTGGAGATGATAGTTCATGTTCAGACTCGAATGTTTATTATTTCTTATCAATATTTCTTATCACAACCATGACTTCTGCAGCCGTTCATTAGAAGGCACAAAGTGACTGTCTCTTGTTCCACGGTCTTTTAAGACTGAACCATCCAATTAAGAACTGACACCTGGATTATTTCTCCTTTTAACTCCAGAACTGATCTCAAGGAGCTGCAATGCAGAATTTTCTGCCCAATAACAAAATGCCACCCAAACCCACGGAGAAGAAGCATGAAGAAGTGTCTTGGTTTGAAAGCCAGGTGTCTGCTAAGGAAGGCAGGAACCTCCCCTGAAATGGAAAATATAACCCCCCTCCCTCTGAATGGTTATAAATTTGAAATTAAGGGGCTCTCAGGCAAAAAATACGGGAGCAGGAAGAACAGTTCTTTATTAGGGAAGAAAATGAAAAGATAAAATAAACAATGCAGTGAACTAAACCAACAGTGCCAGAGTCAGAACCCAGCCTGACACCCTGTGGGTCAGGGGGTTGGCAGCAGTGCCATTGGAATTGTGGCTCAGCCCTCCTGCAGGGTCAGGGCTGGTTCTGCTGGAGCAGGGATCCTGGAGAAGGGGGGAGTCTCCTCTGGAGATCCAGGGGCAGAGGCAGCTGCTGCTCCTCTGGGCAATCCAGAGCAGAAGCCGTGCTGGTGTTCCAGAATCTCCAGATTCTATCCAGGTAGGAATGCTTGGCTGGAGTTCCAGAATCCCCAGATTCTATCCAGGTAGGAATGCTTGGCTGGTGTTCCAGAATCTCCAGATTCTATCCAGGCAGGAATGCTTGGCTGGAGTTCCAAAATCTCCAGATTCTATCCAGGTAGGAATGCTTGGCTGGTGTTCCAGAATCTCCAGATTCTATCCAGGCAGGAATGCTTGGCTGGTGTTCCAGAATCTCCAGATTCTATCCAGGTAGGAATGCTTGGCTGGTGTTCCAGAATCCCCAGATTCTATCCAGGTAGGAATGCTTGGCTGGTGTTCCAGAATCCCCAGATTCTATCCAGGTAGGAATGCTTGGCTGGTGTTCCAGAATCTCCAGATTCTATCCAGGTAGGAATGCTTGGCTCCTCCCTCTGGGCTCACATCTCCCAATGGGATGCTGTGGTTCTTATCAGCCATGCAGGGACATTCAGTGGCCTCTTATCAGCAGGTGTCTCCCAGAGGGAGGAGTGGGTGTGGAAGAGATCAGGAGAACTGCCCAGTGAGCAGAATCCAGCTGCCATGCAGATGGTGAACAGAACACAATTTTTGGCAATCCAAGACAAGAAACCCAGGACAACACCCTGTGCTCCCCATCTTGCTTCCATCCACAACTAAAAACCCCAAAACCTCAATTCCTCACCCAGTGACACACCTGCACCACTCTCTGTAATCTATTTGACACTTCTGTGGATTCCAGTCTATCTTGAAGTCCAGGAAACTTTCTCCATGGATGAGGGTCAAAGTCAGAGCTGCCCTGGGGGTCAGGGCCCCCCAGAGCAGACACAGAAATATTCCCTGTGGTGCTCTGGGTTTCCACATGGGACTGCTCCTCATCCTCTGCCACTCCCTCTCCCCAGCCCCTGCAAATCCCCCTTCTCCTGGGGAGGGCATGGTGGGCCTGGAGGAGGAGTGAGAGAGGCCTGCAATGATGTTGGAGTGAGGCAGGGAATCCTGGAATGGTTTGGGTTGGAGAAAGGATTTTAAACTCATCCCATCCCACCCCTGCCATGGTAAGGACACCTCCCACTGTCCCAGGGGCTCCAGCCTGGCCTTGGGCACTGCCAGGGCTCCAGGGGCAGCCACAGCTCCCTGGGAATTCCATCCCAGCCCCTCCCCACCCTCACAGACAGGAATTCCTTCCCAAATCTCCCCTTTCCCAGTTTGAAGCCATTCCCTGTGTCCTGTCTCGCCATCCCTTGTCCCCAGCCCCTCTCCAGCTCTCCTGGAGCCCCTTCAGGCCCTGGAATGTGCTGGAAGCTCTCCCTGGATCCTTCCCTTCCCCAGGTGAGCATTCCCAGCCCTCCCTGGATCCAGGTGAGCATTCCCAGCTCTCCCCTCTCCAGGTGAGCATTCCCAGCTCTCCCTTCCCCAGGTGAGCATTCCCAGCCCTCCCTGGATCCAGGTGAGCATTCCCAGCTCTCCCTTCCCCAGGTGAGCATTCCCAGCTCTCCCTGATCCAGGTGGGCATTCCCAGCTCTCCCCTCTCCAGGTGAGCATTCCCAGCTCTCCCTGGAATTTCCCTTCCCCAGGTGAGCATTCCCAGCCCTCCCTGCTCCAGGTGAGCATTCCCAGCTCTCCCATCCCAGCTCCAGAGGGGCTCCAGGAGCAGCCAGGTCTCTGCTCACTCCAAGGTTTGTATTTATAACAAACTGTGCCAGACAAGCCCAGAGCTCAGGGAGTTCCTTCAGGACATTCTCTGCAGGCACAGCAGGCTCCCCTTTCCCCCAGAGGAGGCAGGATGGAAATTTCCCTTTATCCTGAATTCTCACCCTGTGCCTGCCACAGGGCCCCAGCTGGGCAATCACAGCGGGCACGGGAGAACCACAGGGCCCCGGTTTGCTCCACAGCCCTGGCACACGGGGCTGCCCCTCCCAGCATGAATTCCCTCCAAAAAAAGCGAAACTGCAGCACCCTGCACTGGAAACCAGAGCTCAGGGCAGGTGAGGCTGTGGGAGCTCAGCACATCACTCCCAATGTCCAGAATCACCGAGAAAACCCATGGGGGGCTCGGAGGTCCTGGAATGTGTCCAGGCATTCTTGGTGGCTGCACTTTGACCCTTCTGAGGGTGTGTGTGAGGACATGGGAATGAGCACAGTTTGAGTGGTGGAGAGATCACACATTCACAGGGTGAAATGTGGATTTTGGGATTTTGGTACAGGGGGGTTATAGAGACAAGATGGAGCAATCGGGGCGTGTCTCAGCTGCTTCTTTCTTCTTCTTGTCTTCCATCTTCTGTGGTGGTGCTGGCACTTGGGGATTGGTTTGTGGTGAAGGTGCACTTGTCAATAAGGGTGAAAGGTATTGGGGATAAAAGGTAAATCTGATGTCTGGAGTTTTTGTTATAAAAGGACACGACCGCCCCGAGGGTGGGCAGAGCGCCCTTGGCTGCCTCGCTGGGCAGACCCCGGCTGGCAGAGAGGAAAACTCTGTGAGATAAAAATTAATAAACATAAAATTAATAAACATTCTGAAGAGCGAAGCATTGAAGAGTCCAGACTCGTCCTGTGACCCGTGGCTGCCCCAGCCCATCCTGCAGAGCAGGGACAGCAGCCGGGTCGGGCATGAGGCCCCTCCCGGATTGATTCCAGCTCCTCTCCTGCTTCCTGCGAGGAGCAGCTGGGAGGGGATGGAGCTGCTGGGAGGGGATGGAGCTGCTCACACCCTCAGAGCTGCCCTGGCCTTGGAACTTCTCCACTTTCCTTTTTTTACATTTTTCTTTTTCTTTTTTCTTTTTCTTTTTTTTTTAATAAATGTCGCAGACATTCTTTGTGAGAAATTCTTTCTTAGGATTTTTCCTGCTGGAGCTGAGAAGCTCAGTAACAAATGTAAACAATTATTATCTGCTGCTGTGGAATGCAACAGGTCCACCCGTGGTTGGTCCCCTGTAGATGTTTGGATCTACTGACCACTCATGGTGGAGCTGCTGTCGCTCTCTGCAGACACAAACCTTTGTTATTGTTCTTTCTATCTCCTTCTTAGCATAGCCAGCTTCTGAAGAAGCTCCTCTTCTTTCTATCTCTATGTAGTATAGTTATAATGTTATATATATATCATAATATAATAAATGAAGCCTTCTGATCATAGAATCAAGATCCTGTCTCTTCCATCCTCTACAAACCCCTGTGAACACCGACAACAAATAAAAGCTTTGAGAGGAAAAAAAAAAAAATCATAATAAACTCTTGATTGAGAGGTATCGTTGAAGACACGTAGGCTTCCCAAAACTCCCCCAAATCTCCTCAAATTGCCCCCAAACTCCCCAAATGCCTCCCAACATTCACAAAATTTCCACAAATCCCTGAAAATTAAAAAATAATTCTCAAATAATTTCACAATTCAAACGCAAAAAAATCCCATATTAACCTCCATAACTGCCCGGACCCCACAAAATTCCCTCAAATCCCCTCCCAAAATCCCAAAAAATCATCCAAAATCCCAAAAAATCCCTCAAAATTCCTCAAAATTCCCCAAAATTTCCCCAAAATTCCCCAAAAATTCTGTATTTCCCAGAGCTGTCCCCCACGGCTGCCTGGTGCCGCCTGGAGCCCCCAAATCCCCCAAAACTGCCCCAAAATCCCATTGAAAATTTCCCAAAAAAAATCCCCAAAATCCAAAAATTTCCCAAAAATTCCCAAAAATATTTTCCAAAAATCCCCAAAAATCCTGAAAAATCCCGAAAATTCTCCAAAAAATCCCCTTTAAAGCCCCCAAACCCCACAAATCCCTGGGATTGTCCCCAGCATCCTCACAATAGCCAAAACTCCCAAAGAAATGAAGACACATGGGAGGATTTTGGAGGAGAGTTTAGACATGAATAAAGATAAAGAAAAGGCAGTTTGAAACCAGACAAGGGTTTAAAAAAGAACAGGAAACTCTCCCGCTTCAAACTGAGAGTTGTTTTTAATAACGGGGTTGGGGTGAGCGTTATTTTCCACCAGGGGCCAATGTCCTCCTCCTTCCCAGCACATCTGAAAAAAGGGAAAGGGAAAAAGGGAGAGGAAAAGGAAAAAAGGGAAAAGGAAAGGGAAAAAGGGAGAGGAAAAGGATAAAAGGGAGAGGAAAGAGAAAAAAGGCAGAGGAAACAGAAAAAAAAGGGAGGGGAAAAGGAAAAACGCGAGAGGAAAAGGGAAAAAGGGAAAAAAGGGGAAAAAGGGAAAAAAGGGAGGGGAAGGGAAAAAGGGAGAGGAAAAGGAAAAAAGGCAGAGGAAAGAGAAAAAAGGGAAAGGAAAAGCAAAAAGGGAGAGGAAAGGGGAAAAAAAGGGACAGGAAAGAGAAAAAAGGGAAAGGGAAAAAAGGGAGGGGAAGGGAAAAAAGGGGAAAGAAAAATGGGAGAGAAAAGGGAAAGAAGAGAAAGGAAGAGGAAAAAAGGGAGAGGAAAAGGGCAAAAAGGGAGAGGGAAGGAAAAAAAGGAGAGTAAAGGGAAAAAAAGGAGAGGAAAGGGAAAAAAGGGAGGGGAAGGGAAAAAAGAGAAAGGGGAAAAAGGGAGAGAAAAGAGAAAAAAAAGGAGAGGAAAGGGAAAAAAGGGAGAGGAAAGAGAAAGAAGGGAAAGGAAAAGGAAAAAAGGGAGAGGAAAGGGCAAAAAGGCAGAGGAAAAGGAAAAAAGGGAAAGGGAAAAGGAAAAAAGGGAGAGGAAAGGGAAAAAAGGGAGAGGAAAGGGAAAAAAGGGAGAGGAAAGGGAAAAAAAGGAAAGGAAAAGGAAAAAGGGAGAGGAAAAGGAAAAAAAGGGAAAGGAAAAGGAAAAAAGGAGAGTAAAGGGAAAAAAAGGAGGGGAAAGGGAAAAAAGGGAAAGGAAAAGGTAAAAAGGGAAGGGAAAAATGGGAGAGGAAAGAGAAAAAAGGGAGAGGAAAGGGAAAAGAGGGTGAGGAAAGGGAAAAAGGGAGAGGAAAAGGAAAAAAGGGAAAAGGAAAGGGAAAAAGGGAGAGGAAAAGGATAAAAGGGAGAGGAAAGAGAAAAAAGGGAGAGGAAAGAGAAAAAAAAGGGAGAGGAAAAGGAAAAAAGGGAGAGGAAAGGGGAAAAAAAGGGACAGGAAAGAGAAAAAAGGGAAAGGGAAAAAAGGGAGGGGAAGGGAAAAAAGGGGAGGGAAAAATGGGAGAGAAAAGGGAAAGAAGAGAAAGGAAAAGGAAAAAAGGGAGAGGAAAAGGGCAAAAAGGGAGAGGGAAGGAAAAAAAGGAGAGTAAAGGGAAAAAAAGGAGGGGAAAGGGAAAAAAGGGAAAGGAAAAGGTAAAAAGGGAAGGGAAGGGAAAAAAGGGAAGGGAAAATGGGAGAGGAAAGAGAAAAAAGGGAGAGGAAAGGGAAAAAAGGGAGAGGAAACAGAAAAAAAAGGGAGAGGAAAAGGAAAAAAGGGAGAGGAAAGGGGAAAAAGGGAACGGGAAAAATGGGAGAGGAAAGGGAGAGGAAAGGGAAAAAAGGGAGGGGAAGGGAAAAAAGGGAGAGAAAAAGGAAAAAAGGCAGAGGAAAGAGAAAAAAGGGAGAGGAAAGAGTAAAAGGGAGAGGAAAAGGAAAAAAGGGAGCGGAAGGGAAAAAAGGGAAAGGGAAAAAACGGGAGAGGAAAGGGGGAAAAGGGAGAGGAAAAGGAAAAAAGGCAGAGGAAAAGGAAAAAAGGGAAAGGAAAGGGCAAAAAAGGGAAAGGGCAAAAAAGGGAAAGGGCAAAAAAGGGAAAGGAAAAGGAAAAAAGGGAAAGGAAAGGGAAAAAGGGAAAGGAAAGGGAAAAAGGGAGAGGAAAGGGAAAAAGGGAAAGTTGTTCTCAGTTCCACCTGGAACTGCAATCCCAGCCCCAAACCAGCCCCAAGCTGTCCCTGCATCCCCCAGGCCCAGCAGGACGGGCAGAATGGGAGGCTTGGAAGGAAAACTTTCTCAGGGAGGTGAATAAAATGTGGTGAAATGTTGGAACTGCCCTTTGGCTGAAGCAAATCCCCCAAAAAACGAGACTTGAAAATGGAAACTTTGACTTCTCACTGTCACACATGAGAAGTATCACTCCTGCACATTGTCAACTCTGTGTCATGACCACTGTGTCCCAGTGATGGGACATTTTGGCAGGACTTCTGGGAAGTTCATCTCATCTCATCTCATCTCATCTCATCTCATCTCATCTCAATCTCCTCTCATCCTGTCTGCTCAGTTAATTATTTATTTGTCAATAAGAGTAAACAAGGGGATAAAAAAAATCGATAATCCTTTGTCTTGCAGTGCTGCAGTAACAGTGTGGCAACTGGGTCTGAGAACTAGGCAACCACACTAAGAGCAAAGTTACTTATCACACACTTTTATGCTGGCACATATCACTGATCATGTTTTTTGTCATGCTAAATTACAAGTAACTTGGAAATTTTAAGTGTGTATTAGCAACCTTATTTATGTCTGTCTCTTGAAGCTTCTTCCTTGCTTTCCATTCCAAGGGTATTTCAGAGACTCAGCAACGACAGACTATTAGGACAAGAGAAATGTATTTGTAATACTTTGTTCCCACATTGCACTGTGTCACGAGACTTGAGAGAGCAGGGGTGCAGGGAGGGTGTGAGGATGGCAGCAGCAGTTTCATGGTGATTTCCCCTCATTTTCAGCAGATAACCCCCTTAACCCGGGCTCTGGGGGTGGCAGCTGCTCTCCAAGGCCTGGCTCTGCTGGGAGGATCCTCGTGGATTTTATCACCAGGTAAAGCCCAAATTTTATCACCAGATAAAGCCCAAATTCACAGCAGAGCTTGTGAAGGTGCAGCTCTGCAGATCCAGACACGGGGGTTCATTTTAATCCCCTAAATCCCAGACTTTGGGAACCACTCATGCTTAGGATAAAGCGCTCACAGGGAGTTTGCAGGCTCAGATGATTTCCCTGAGTTTCTGTTGGATTTTGCCCTTTTCTGACCCAGACATGGGGCAAATGGGAGATGTTTTAAAAACTTTTATTCCGTTTTCAGTCTCGTGTGAAGGGTGAGACAATACAGATGCTATAATTCACACCATCACAATCAGAAATCAACTATTTCCTAATTACAATACATTTTAAGTGTTTCCTGGTCTATCAGCTTTAGCTACACCATGTTATAAATGCCTTAAAATCAATAATTTAAAATTACCCCTCATGAATCTTTCTAGAATACATCTTTCATGGTTCTATTTCTCCATAGTATCCAGTCTGATTTATAAACCCATGTGAGCCTTCTATCAAGCTTTGAAAATTCTCCACAAATTCATTTCCCACATTGGTTGTTGGATTTTGCCTTTTTCTGACCCAGACATGGGGCAAATGGGAGATGTTTTAAAAACTTTTATTCTATTTTCAGTCTCATGTGAAGGGTGAGACAATACAGATATTATAATTCACACCATCACAATCAGAAATCAACTATTTTCTAATTACAATACATTTTAAGTGTTTCCTGGTCTATCAGCTTTAGCTACACCATGTTATAAATGCCTTAAAATCAATAATTTAAAATTACCCCTCATGAATCTTTCTAGAATACATCTTTCATAGTTTTATTTCTCCATAGTATCCAGTCTGATTTATAAACCCATCCTTTAGATCTTGGTTCTAGTTCCATTTCTCTCTCAACAGTGTCTGTCCATTCCATGGCATTTCTAAATCATCATTTCTCATCTCAAATTTACATACAGATACACACATGTGAACCTTCTATCAAGCTTTGAAATTTCTTCACAAATTCATTTCCCACATTGGTTGTTGGATTTTGCCCTTTTCTGACCCAGAGATGGGGCAACTGAGAGATATTTTTAAAACTTTTATTCTATTTTCAGTCTCATGTGAAGGGTGAGACAATACAGATATTATAATTCACACCATCACAATCAGAAATCAACTATTTCCTAATTACAACAGAAGTGTTTCTTGGTCTATCAGCTTTAGCTACACCATGTTATAAATGCCTTAAAATCAATAATTTAAAATTACCCCTCATGAATCTTTCTAGAATACATTTTTCATGGTTCTATTTCTCCATAGTATCCAGTCTGATTTATAAACCCATGTGAGCCTTCTATCAAGCTTTGAAAATTCTCCACAAATTCATTTCCCACATTTGTTGTTGGATTTTGCCCTTTTCTGACCCAGAGATGGGGCAACTGAGAGATATTTTACAAACTTTTATTCCATTTTCAGTCTCATGTGAAGGGTGAGACAATACAGATGCTATAATTCACACCATCACAATCAGAAGTTAACTATTTGCTAATTCCAACAGAAGTGTTTCTTGGTCTATCAGCTTTAGCTACACCATGTTATAAATGCCTTAAAGTCAATAATTTAAAATTACCCCTCATGAATCTTACTAGAATACATCTTTCATGGTTCTATTTCTCCAAAGTATCTTATTTATAAACCCATCCTTTTAAAGCCTTATTTATAAACCCATCCTTTAGATCTTGGTTCTAGTTCCATTTCTCTCTCAACAGTGTCTGTCCATTCCATGGCATTTCTAAATCAGCATTTCTCATCTCAAATTTACATACAGATACACACATGTGAACCTTCTATCAAGCTTTGAAATTTCTCCACAAATTCATTTCCCACATTGGTTGTTGGATTTTGCCCTTTTCTGACCCAGAGATGGGGCAACTGAGAGATATTTTTAAAACTTTTATTCTATTTTCAGTCTCATGTGAAGGGTGAGACAATACAGATGTTATAATTCACACCATCACAATCAGAAGTTAACTATTTGCTAATTCCAACAGAAGTGTTTCCTGGTCTATCAGCTTTAGCTACACCATGTTATAAATGCCTTAAAGTCAATAATTTAAAATTACCCCTCATGAATCTTTCTAGAATACATCTTTCATGGTTCTATTTCTCCAAAGTATCCAGTCTGATTTATAAACCCATCCTTTAGATCTTGGTTCTAGTTCCATTGTCTGTCCATTCCATGGCATTTCTAAATCAGCATTTCTTATCTCACATTTACACACATGTGAACCTTCTATCAAGCTTTGAAAATTCTCCACAAATTCATTTCCCACATTTGTTGTTGGATTTTGCCCTTTTCTGACCCAGACATGGGGCAAATGGGAGATGTTTTAAAAACTTTTATTCTATTTTCAGTCCCATGTGGAGGGTGAGACAATACAGATGTTATAATTCACACTATTACAATTAGAAGCCAAATATTTCCTAATTATAATACAATATTAGCATTCCTTGGTCTATCAGCTTTGGCTACACCATGTTATAAATATCTTAAAGTCAATTTAAATTGACTTTTAATTGACTAAAATTACTCCTTGTGAATCTTACTAGAAGACATCTTTCATAGTTCTGTTTCTCCAAAGTATCCAGTCTGATTTATTTATCTTTTAAAATGTTTACAATTTTAAAAACTTTTAAAAGTTTTGAAAAACTTTTATTTTAAAAAGTTTTATTTAATTTTCAGTCTCATGTGAAGGTGATACAATACAGATGTTATAATTCACACTATTACAATTAGAAGCCAAATATTTCCTAATTATAATACAATATTAGCATTCCTTGGTCTATCAGCTTTGGCTACACCATGTTATAAATATCTTATTAAAGTCAATTTAAATTGACTTTTAATTGACTAAAATTACTCCTTGTGAATCTTACTGGAATACATCTTTCATAGTTCTGTTTCTCCAAAGTATCCAGTCTGATTATTTACATTTTAAAATATTTACAATTTTTAAAACTTTTAAAAGTTTTAAAAAAATTTTGTTTTAAAAAGTTTGATTTAATTTTCAGTCTCATGTGAAGGGTGAGACAATACAGATGTTATAATTCACACTATTACAATCAGAAGCCAAATATTTCCTAATTACAATACAATATAAAAATTTCTTGGTCTATCAGCTTTAGCCACACCATGTTATAAATGCCTTAAAGTCAATTTAAATTTTTTAATTGACTAAAATTACTCCTTGTGAATCTTACTAGAAGACATCTTTCATAGTTCTGTTTCTCCAAAGTATCCAGTCTGATTTATTTATCTTTTAAAATGTTTACAATTTTAAAAACTTTTATTTTAAAAAGTTTTATTTAATTTTCAGTCTCCTGTGAAGGGTGAGACAATACAGATGTTATAATTCATGCTATTACAATTAGAAGCCAACTATTTCCTAATTACAATTATGAGCATTTCCAAATACATTATAAGCATTTCTTACATTTAAGAATTCTCTACAAATTCATTTCCCACAAGTTTCCACCTGTTAGGGGAAAGATTTTGTTTTCTTTTTTCCCTTTTCCTCCCCACTTTTTCCACCTGGGCCTGTGTTTGGAGCAGCAGTTTGGAAACATTCTGGTCCTTCCACTGAGAGTTTTCCTTTATCCAAGGCAGGAAATGAATCTGTTTTTAGAAATGTCCTGAGGAGGCAAAAAATGAGGCAGAAAGTGAAATAAAGACAATTTCAACCCTTCATCCCCAGTGCTGGGGAGCTTGGAGGTGGGAGTGTGGTTTGAAATCTCTTGAAAAATTGATTTTTTAAAGTAAAACAGATTTCCTTCATCAGGGTTTTGCCAGAGCTGGAAGTGTTGGGATTTTTGATGGAAATTCCTCCTTGTTCTGCCAGGGTTTGTTCCTGCTCCCAACAGAATTCAGGAGCTGCTGAAGATGAGAGGATGCAGGAAGGAGGAGGGAAGAGAACAGAATTATTGCAGTTTTGATGGCTTGGAGGGAGAGCTGGGCTGGTGAAACCCTCCCGTTGTTCACCAGATGATTCATCCCTCATCCAGCACCTCTGGGAATTCAGGAGGGTCCAAAGCTCTGGGAATTCAGGAGGGTCCAACACCTCTGGGAATTCAGGAGGGTCCAACACCTCTGGGAATTCAGGAGGGTCCAACACCTCTGGGAATTCAGGAGGGTCCAACAACATGGGGAATTCAGGAGAGTCCAACACCTCTGGGAATTCAGGAGGATCCAACGCTGCTGGGAATTCAGGAGGGTCCAACACCTCTGGGAATTCAGGAGGATTCTCCACCTCTGGGAATTCAGGAGGGTCCAACACCTCTGGGAATTCAGGAGAGTTTAACACCTCTGGGAATTCAGGAGGGTTCAACACCTCTGGGAATTCAGGAGGATTCTCCACCTCTGGGAATTCAGGAGGATCCAACACCTCTGGGAATTCAGGAGGGTCCAACACCTCTGGGAATTCAGGAGGATCCAATGCCTCTGGGAATTCAGGAGAGTCCAACACCTCTGGGAATTCAGGAGGGTTCAACACCTCTGGAAATTCAGGAGGACCCAACACCTCTGGGAATTCAGGAGGATTCTCCACCTTTGGGAATTCAGGAGAATCCAAATCTCTGGGAATTCAGGAGGGTCCAAACCTCTGGGAATTCAAGAAGATCCAACACCTCTGGGAATTCAGGAGGATTCTCCACCACTGGGAATTCAGGAGCATCCAACACCTCTGGGAATTCAGGAGGATCCAACACCTCTGGGAATTCAGGAGGATTTTCCACCTCTGGGAATTCAGGAGGGTCCAACACCTCTGGGAATTCAGGAGATCCAAACCTCTGGGAATTCAGGAGGATTCTCCACCACTGGGAATTCAGGAGGGTCCAACACCTCTGGGAATTCAGGAGGATTCTCCACCACTGGGAATTCAGGAGGGTCCAACACCTCTGGGAATTCAGGAGGATCCAAAGTTCTGGGAATTCAGGAGGATTTTCTCCTGCTGGGGCCTCCTGCTCCAACCCAGGGCCTGCCATCCCTCCTGAGCAGGAGCAGCCTCAGCAGGAGCTGCTGTGATTCTCTTTCCAGGACTCCTGGAATGCCACCAGGACCCCTGGAATGTCACCAGGACCTCGGAATGTCACTAAGACCCTTGAAATGCCACCAGAACCCCTGGAATGCCACCAGGACCCCTGGAATGTCACCAGGATCCCTGGAATGTCAACGAGACCCCTGGAATGCCACCAGGACCCTGAAATGTCATCAGGACCCTCGGAATGTCACCAGGACCCCTGGAATGCCACCAGGATCCAAACCAAGGGCACCCCCACAGGTTCCCAAACCCCACATCGCTGTGAGTGATCCACTTGGTTTAAAAAAGAACCAAAGAGAGGAAATTCATCCCAGCCCAGCTTTGATTAGAGCTGAGTGTAACCAGTGCAGCTCCACTTTTCCAGCTCTAGCACTGCTGATTTCTCCTGCAGCTTCTTCATTCTTGTTTCTAATAAAAGCAGGACTCCTGGCCATGCCAAGGTGTGAAAAATGTGTATTTTATGATTGGTTTTTTGCAAATATTCAAATGAATATTATATGTGTTCTGTCAGAAAGTTATGCTGTATTAATTCTCTTAAGTAGTGTGTTAAATATAGTCTTAGGTTATAACATAAGGTTAAAATAGAAATTATGATATGTAAGATACTTTTTTTTAAAGAAAGACTTGCAGTGAGATAGCAGCCACAGGACACCTGAATCTTTCAGAAAAAGAATTTATTGCTCCATTATCAAAGAAATGAACTTCTGCCCACCTCACTCAGGTCAGGATTCAGAGGAAGAAGCTGACACTGCCCAGACAGAATCCTGTGTGTGAATGGAATTTCTGCATCATGGATGAGCTGTATGAATGTGCAACAGGCTGTTGCTTTAAGGGTTAATCCTCTGTTAACCTGTGTCCTTTTTTGGGCTTATTTTGCCCAGAAAGAGGTACCTGGACTGTCTGTAACTCTTTGTTTTTATTGTCTTATATTGTCCTAATCCAAATTGTCCAAATTTTTATGACTCTAATTATATTACTAATTTTATAACCATTTTATTATTATTAAGCTTTTAAAATTAAAAAAAAATCTCCAAGTGATTGGCGTTTTTCACATTTAGATTTTATATTTAAAAAAAAAGGGTTGAATCATCCTGTGTTCCTTAAAGTGAAGTCACCAGCAGGGCAAGCGCTGAGGAGCTCTGCCCTGAGCCAGGCCTGGTTCCACCCCTGGAGTTATTTGTGTTGGATAATTAATCCCTGGGATTAATTGTGGTGGATAATTAATGGGGTGCTCTGGAAATTGGGGCCCCTGTGTGGAAACAGCGATGGTGCCCCAGAAGCTCCACCCTTCCCTGACAATGGGACAGACAGTGGGACAGAGAATGGGACAGACAGTGGGACAGACAGTGGGACAGACAGTGGGACAGACAGTGGGACAGAGAATGGGACAGAGAATGGGACAGAGAATGGGACACACAATGGGACAGACAGTGGGACAGACAGACACAATGGGACACAATGGGAGATACAATGGGACACACAATAGGACACAGAATGGGACACAGAATGGGACACACAATGGGACAGACAGGGGGACACACAATGGGACAGACAGTGGGACACACAATGGGACAGACAATGGGACAGACAATGGGACAGACAGTGGGACACACAATGATCAATCAGCCTGGCCAGGGGCAGGGACAGCCAGGCCCACCCTGACTTCCCAAAGAGCACAAACTGTTCCCTGCCTCAGCCCCAGGGAGCTCCAAACCCTCACCTCAGAATTCCTTATCTGCCTCCCAGAGTGATCCAAACCCTCACTGCAGGATTCCCAGTCCTTCCCTGGGTGATCCAAACTCTCACTGCAAGATTCTTTATCTGCCTCCCAGGATGCTCCAAATGCTCATTTCAGGACTCCCAATCCCTCCCAGAATGATCCAAACCCTCTCTGCAGCATTCCCAATCCTTCCCAGGGTGATCCATACCCTCAATCCAGAATTCCCAATTTCCTTCCCAGAGTGATCCAAATCCTCACTTCAGAATTCCTTATCTGCCCCCCAGGCTGCTCCAAACCCTCATTTCAGGATTCCCAATCTCTCCCATAGTGATCCAAACCCTCAATCCAGAATTCCCAATCTCCCTCCCAGAGTAATCCAAACCTCACTGCAGGATTCCCAATCCTTCCCTTAGTGCTCCAAACCCTCACTGCAGGATTCCTTATCTGCCTCCCGGATTGTTCCAAGCCCTCATTTCAGGATTCCCAATCTCCCTCCCAGAGTACCCCAAACTCTCACTTCAGGATTTCCTATCTCACTCCCAGTGCTGGCAGTGGCTGTCCCCAAGGCAAAGGGACTCAGGAACAGGCAGAGGGACATGGGGACAGGCAGAGGGACAGGCAGAGGGACACAGGGATAGGCACAGGGACATGGGCACAGGCACAGGGACATGGGGACAGGCAGAGGGACACAGGGACAGGCACAGGGACATGTGGACAGACACAGGGACACAGGGACAGGCACAGGGACACAGGGGCAGGCACAGGGACATGGGGACAGGCAGAGGAACACAGGGATAGGCAGAGGGACACAGGGACAGGCACAGGGACATGGGGACAGGCAGAGGGACACGGGGACAGGCAGAGGGACATGGGGACAGGCAGAGGGACACGGGGACAGGCACAGGGACACAGGGACAGGCACAGGGACACAGGGACAGGCAGAGGGACACGGGGACAGGCAGAGGGACACGGGGACAGGCACAGGGACACAGGGGCAGGCACAGGGACACGGGGACAGGCACAGGGACACGGGGACAGGCAGAGGGACACAGGGACAGGCACAGGGACACAGGGGCAGGCACAGGGACACGGGGACAGGTACAGGGACACGGGGACAGGCACAGGGACAGGCACAGGGACACGGGGACAGGCACAGGGACACGGGGACAGGCACAGGGACACAGGGACAGGTACAGGGACACAGGGATAGGGACAGGGACACAGGGACAGGCAGAGGGACACAGGGATAGGGACAGGGACACAGGGACAGGCACAGGGACACGGGGACAGGCAGAGGGTGCTCTCTGTTCCCAGGTTTCATTCCCTGCTGTGCCACCCAACCTCCTGCACATCCCAAACCCTCGGGCCCTGCCGTGTGGGGAGGGATTCTCTTCCCATTTCGGGTAAATGTGGGGCTGGTATTGTTTGTTCCTAAATAAGCACTGGCTCCAGCAAGAGCTGGGACTGCAGGCGCCCCAAAAAGGCACCTGTGGAGGGACTGTGGACACCCCAAAAAGGCACCACTGAAGGGACTGCAGACCCCCCAAAAATACACCTCTGGAGCTGGGAATGCAGGCACCCCAAAAAGGCACCTCTGGAAGGGCTGCATGCATCCCATCAGGGCACCCCTGAAGGGACTGCAGGCGCCCTAAAAAGGCACCTCAGAAGGACTGCAGGCGTCCTAAAAAGGCATTTCTGGAGGGACTGCAGGCACCCTAAAAAGGCACCTCTGGAGGGACTGCAGGCACCCTAAAAAGGCATTTCTGAAGGGACTGCAGGTACTCTAAAAAGGCATTTCTGAAGGGACTGCAGGCATCCTAAAAAGGCACCTCTGGAGAGGCTGCAGACACCCTGAAAAACCATTCCTGGAGGGACTGTGGGCACCCCAACAGGACATTTCTGCAGGGACTGCAGACACCCCAACAGGACATTTCTGCAGGGAATACAGACACCCCAACAGGGCACTTCTGGAGGTGCTGCCCTTGTGTGAATGAAAGTTTGGGATGGAAGAACTCGAGTCCATAAAGGAAAGGTTCTGAATTAGGATTTGGTTGCCCTCAGCATCCCCTTGCTGGGACAGAACCGCTCCCAGCACACACCAACCCCGCACAGATGTCCCCAAGCCCAGATTTTAAAAGGATTTTCCATTTTCTTCACCTGCCCCGATGCGTTTTGGCCGCTGAGCTCCCGGGGATGAACTCACCCGGGGAGCTGCAAAGGTTCCCAAACAAAGCGAGGCCCCTTCCCATTCCGGCCGACACGGAGAGCGCTCCCGGCGCTGTGAGTCAGCCCCGGCCCCGCCCGGCCCGGCGGCCTGGGGAGGGTCTCGGGCTTTGATGTCCTTGGCCAGAACGAGTCACCCTCCCCTGCAGCTGAGAAAACATCCAGAAAACCTCCCTGCCTCCCTCCTCCCCTCTGCCCTTCCTGCCCCTCATCCCTCTGTGAAAAATCTGTATTTTATCATCGGCTTTTCTCAAATAGTCAAATGAATATTATATGTGTTATGTTAGAAATATGAATATTATATATATATAAAATGTATATATATGTATATAAATATATGTATATAAAAATGAATAATATATGTGTTATGTTATAAATATGAATACTATATGTATATGTATATAGAATATATATGTATATAAAATGTATATGCATGTGTATATATATATTTAAAATATATGTATAGATGTATATAGAAGTGAATATTATATGTGTTATGTTAGAAATAGGAATATTATATGTATATAAAATGTATATATATAAAAATATATATTTATTTATATATATGTATATATCAAATATCTAATTCATAAAAATATATAAAATTTTTATATATATATATATATATATATATTAATATTATATGTGTTATGTTAGAAGGTTTTGCTGTATTAATTCTCTTCTTCCCCTCTTCCCTTCCTTCCCCTCATCCCTTTGTGAAAAATCTGTATTTTATCATTGGCTTTTCGCAAATATTCAAATGGATATTATATGTGTTATGTTGGAAATATGAATATTATATGTATGTAAAATGTATACATATATATATATATAAAATATGTATTTATTTATATATATGTATATATCAAATATATAATTCATAAAAATAGATATAATTCATAGACACATATAATTCATTTTTATATATGTATATAAAAATGAATAATATATGTATTATGTTAGAAATATGAATATGTATATGTATATAAAATGTATATATATATATAAATAGAAAAATATATATGGGTGTATATATATAAATATGAATATTATATGTGTTATGTTAGAAATAGGAATATTATATGTATATAAAATGTATATAAATATATATAAATATATATTAATTTATATGTATATATCAAATATATAATTCATAAAAATACATAATTTATTTATATATATGCATATAAAAATGAATATTATATGTGTTATGTTAGAAGGTTATGCTGTATTAATTCTCTTCTTCCCCTCTTCCCTTCATCCCTTTGTGAAAAATCTGTATTTTATCATTGGCTTTTCGCAAATATTCGAATGAATATTATATGTGTTATGTTGGAAATATGAATATTATATGTATATAAAATGTATATAAATATATATAAATATATATTCATTTTTATATATGTATATATCAAATATATAATTCATAAAAATATATAATTTATTTTTATATATGTATATAAAATTGAATATTATATGTGTTATGTTAGAAATATGAATATTATATGAATATATAATGTATATATATATAAATGAATATTATATGTTTTATGTTAGAAATAGGAATAATATATGTATATTAAATGTATATATAAAAATATATCTTTATTTATATATATGTATATATCAAATATATACTTCATAAAAATACATAATTTATTTATATATATGTATATAAAAATGAATATTATATGTGTTATGTTAGAAGGTTATGCTGTATTAATTCTCTTCTTCCCCTCTTCCCTTCATCACTTTGTGAAAAATGTGTATTTTATCATTGGCTTTTTGCAAATAGTCAAATGATTATTTTATGTGTTATGTTAGAAATATGAATATTATATGTATATGTATATAGAATATATATGCGTATATAAAATGTATATGTATCTATATATATCTTTAAAATATATGTATAAATGTATATTAAAATGAATATTATATGTGTTATGTTAGAAATATGAATAATATATGTATATGTATATAAAAGGTATATATACGTATATATAAAAATAGATATTCTTTTAGATATATATATCAAATATATAGTTAATAAAAATAGATATAATTAATAAAAATAGATATAATTAATAGACACATATAATTCATTTTCATATATGTGTAAATAAAATGAATATTATATGTGTTATGTTAGAAATATGAATATGTATATGTATATAAAAAGTATATATATGTATATATATATATATAATACATGTATATATGTATATAAAAATGAATATTATATGTGCTATGTTAGAAAGTTATTCTGTATTAATTCTCTTCTCTCCTTCCCCTCTTCCCTTCCTTCCCCTTCCTCCTTCCCCCTTTGTGAAAAATGTGTATTTTATCATTGGCTTTTTGCAAATAATAAAATGAATATTATATGTGTTATGTTAAAAATATGACTATTATATTTCTGTATATATAAAATTTATATATATGTGTGTATATATAATACATGTATATATATATATAAATGAATATTATGTGTTATGTTAGAAAGTTATGCTGTATTAATTTTCTTAAGTAGTATGTTAAATACAGTTTTAGGTTATAACATAATGTTAAAATAGAAACTATGTATTTGAGATATTTTTTAAAGAGAGGAATGAGGTACTTCCACCCAGACAGCAGCCACAGGACACCTGAATGTTTCAGAGAAAGAGAATTTATTGCCCCATTGTCAGAAGAAATGAAATTCTTCCTGCCTCACTCAGGTCAGGATTCAGAGGAAGAAGCTGACAGTGCCCAGACAGAATCCTGGGTTGGAATGGAATTTCTGCATCATGGATGAGGTGTATGAATGTGCAACAGGCTGTTGCTTTAAGGGTTAATCCTCTGTTAACGTGGGGCCTTTTCCGGGCTGATTTTTGCCCAGAAAGAGGTACCTGGACTGTCCATAACTCTTTGTTTTTATTGCCTCATATTGTCCTAATCCAAATTGTTCAAATTTTTACAACTCTAATTGTATTACTATTTTTACAACCATTCTATTACTATTAATCTTTTAAAATTTAAAACCAAGTGACTGGTGTTTTTCACAGCAGGGGTGTGCAAAAAATACTTGTGAAATGCTGCTTTACTGTACTCGAGTGCACATTCCAGATTATGTCTGCAAAGGAAGGTGAAAATATTTGCCACTGTCATCCTTAACATTTACCTATTATTTTCCTTAGGGAATCTATATTAGCCACTGTCATCCTTAACATTTACCTGTTATTTTCATTAGGGAATCTATTTGCCACTGTCATCCTTAACATTTACCTGTTGTTTTCCTTAGGGAATCTGCATTCTCTGACCATCAATTGTTTCTATCAGGGTTATTTGTCTGTGAAACTGAAACTTCATTTGCAAAGTTAAATACACTTGAAATAAATAAAAGAAATGACTTGAATTATCTGCCATTCCAACATGAGGATTTCATTTTTGTTTTTCTGAATGCAGCCTTAGGCTCACAGTGGTGGTGGTGGGAAAGGCTTGAGAAGAAACTTCTGGAAATGTTGGTGTCTTCCAGCACGGGAGCACTGAGTGGGACATTCTGGGGGCATTGTGTGGGAATTTGCTTGAGAATTCTCAAAATCTGACAGAAGGCTCCCACTGGTGTGTATGTGTACGGAAACTTTGAGATAAGAAATGTTATCAGCACAGCATTGGATGGATTTAAGGTCCTTTCCCACCCAAACCATTCCAGGATTCTGTGGTGTGATTAATTCCATGTTATAATTCCATGGTGTGATTAATTCCATGTTATAATTCCATGGTGTGATTGATTCCATGTGATAATTCTATGGTGTGATTGATTCCATGTGATAATTCCATGGTGTGATTAATTCCATGCTATAATTCCATGGTGTGATTGATTCCAGGCTATAATTCCATGGTGTGATTAATTCCATGTGATAATTCCATGGTGTGATTAATTCCGTGTGATAATTCCATGGTGTGATTAATTCCATGTTATAATTCCATGGTGTGATTGATTCCATGTGATAATTCCATGGTGTGATTAATTCCATGTGATAATTCCATGGTGTGATTGATTCCATGTTATAATTCCATGGTGTGATTAATTCCATGCTATAATTCCATGGTGTGATTAATTCCATGCTATAATTCCATGGTGTGATTAATTCCGTGTGATAATTCCATGGTGTGATTGATTCCATGCTATAATTCCATGGTGTGATTAATTCCATGTTATAATTCCATGGTGTGATTGATTCCATGCGATAATTAATTCCATGTGATAATTCCATGGTGTGATTAATTCCATGTGATAATTTCATGCCGTGATTCCATGTTATAATTCCATGCTATAATTCCATGGTGTGATTTATTCCATCCTAAGATTCCATGCTACAATCCATGTTAAAATTCCATGCTATAATTCCATGCCCTAATTCCATGATCTGATTTATGCCATGCTATAATTCCATGGTATAATTCCATACTATAATTCCGTGGTGTGATTAATTCCATGCTATTATTCCTTTCTATTATTCCATGCCATAATTCCATGCTTTAATTCCATGGTATAATTCCAAGGTATAATTCTATGTTATAAGTCCATGCCCTAATTCCATGTTATAATTCCATGCTATAATTCCATAGTATGATTAATTCCATGTTATGATTCCAAGCTATGATTCCATGCCATGATTCCATGCTATAATTCCATGCTATAATTCCATGTCATGATTCCATGCTATAATTCCATGGTATAATTCCATGGTGTGATTTATGCCATGCTATAATTCCATGCTATAATTCCAAGGTATAATTCTGTGTTATAATTCCATGCCCTAATTCCATGTTATAATTCCATGCTATGATTCCATGCCATGATTTCATATTATAATTCCATGTGATAATTCCATGCCATAATTCCATGGTGTGATTTATGCCATGCTATAATTCCAAGGTATAATTCGATGTTATAATTCTATGTTATAATTCTATGTTATAATTCCATGCTATAATTCCATGCTATAATTCCATGGTTTGATTCCATGGTATAATTCCAAGGTATAATTCTATGTTATAATTCTATGTTATAATTCCATGCTATAATTCCATGTGATAATTCCATGCCATGATTCCATGGTGCGATTAATTCCATGCTATAATTCCATGCTATGATTAATTCCATGCTATAATTCCAAGCCATGATTGCATGCTGTAATTCCATGTGATAATTCCATGTTATAATTCCATGGTATGATTAATTCCATGCTGTAATTCCATGCTATGATTCCCTGCTATGATTCCACAGTAAGATTTCTGATTTATGTTTTATGCTTTATGCTTTATTATTTATTATTTACTATTTATGCATCCCACCTCAGCTGTTCCCTCCTCTCCTGAAATGTGCCTTTATTGGAATATCTTACCTGGAGCCTGGGGGATGCAGCACCCCCAGGAATTTCCCTCATTTCTTTGCAAAATTTTCATCTGGCCAAAAAAAACCCCAAGGAAAAGGATGAAAATTTGGACTTTAATGTAAAAAGAGAATGATTTCATTAAAAAAAGGGAATTTCCTGGAATGACAAGAGCCAACGGGTTTATCCCCAGTTGTGCCACTCAGGAAGAGGATTTTAGGAAGATCTGAAGTTTAATTCCCTTTGGAGAATCACAAAATCATTGAGTTTGGGAGAGATCTCTGAGATCAATTCCAGCTTTTGGTCAAATCCCACCCTGCCCACTCAGCTGTGGCCCAGAGTGCCATAACTCCTCATTTTTGTACCATTTCAGGGAATTTTCCCTTTAACATTATGTTAAATTTAGGAAATTAAAAATTATTTATTATTTCATATTAAAGTATTTATTATTTTTATTATTAATTATTAATGATTATAAAAATAGTTTATTGAATAGTAAAAGATTTATTATTTGATATAAAATTAAAATTAAGGAAAAATTTAATTTTTCCTCCTGTGTAACCCTGGTTTGACCCTGGTGTTTTCAGGGATGACAGAACCCAGTGTCAGCACCCAGAAGGAAACCCAGGGATGATGGAGCAGCAAATTTCCTCTGGATTTTGAACAAGGAGGAGAAAAATCTGAACATTTTCAATGGCACAGAGCCACCCCTTGCTCTGGAACTGGGATAAATTGTGAGGAGGAGGAGGAGGAGAAGGAGGAGGAAGTGCCTCAAATCTCCAGCACAGGTGAAGTGGCCAAAAAAAGTTTAATTTTTTTATATTATGAAGCAAAATATATCAAAATATATATGGAGAGAACTTCTATACATCACCCTGACAAGGATTAATTACAGCTTCCTCCAGCATGACCTGAAAAGTGTTTAAATCCCACCAAAACCCCATTTTACAAAGCAAAATTATTTACATTTGTGTTTACAGATTTACATTTGTGTTTCACGTGATGCCCCAAATTTCCTCAAGTGCTGCAAGGGGAGAGAATTCATTTGCTGGGTTTAAATTCTGCCCCTCAGAGGAGGAAGATTCCTGGTAGGCAGCAGGAATTTGGACGTGGTGTCTCCTAAAAGGGAGAAAAAGGAAGCTGGTGGTGTCTGGCTTTTATTATTTGTTGGACAATGCCCCATTGATTCCCAGCTCCTCTGCAGGCAGCTCACAGAGAAAGGTGAGACAAGGACAGAGATTCCTGAGCTCCAGCACAGCCCAGAGCTCTGGGGCTGCCCCCAGCAGGAGGAATGGACAGGGCTGGGATTTAGGAGGGAGAAATGCAGGAAATGCAAAGATATTTTGCTGTAAAAGAGAGGATTTCAGTGAAAAGTGCAGTTTTCTGGGGTTTTGGTGCTGGTGTGTTTCTCCTGACTCATTAAAAGGTTCCTCCAAAAGTTCTTGCCCCACAGAGCACCCAGCACTTTTCTTTAGGGCAGAATTTCCTCAAGACATTTCCTCAGAATTTCCTCAGGAAATTTCCTCAGAATTTCCTTAGGCTTTTGGTTGGAAGCTCCACCTGTACAAATCCATGGGAATGAAGTTTGTGCATTTTGGGATTTACTGCTTTCTATGGAAAAGGCCATAGCTAAAATCCCAGAATCCTGCAATGGTTTGGGTGGAAGGGGATGTTAAATGCCACCAGTGCCACCCCTGCCATGGCAGGGACAGCTCCCACTGCCCCAGGGTGCCCCAACCTGGCCTTGGGCACTGCCAGGGCTCCAGGGGCAGCCACAGCTCCCTGGGAATTCCATCCCAGCCCCTCCCTACCCTGACAGTAAAGGCTCTTCAGCCCCCCATGAGCTCCAGAAGGTTTAAAATGAGATTTGCCCTGGATTGTCCCCCCAGAAAACAAAATAAAAGTGAACATGACAAAGTCAGCATCACCAAAAAAACATCTTAAGAAAAACAACATCACCAAAACAGCATCTGAAAAACTTTCACCTCCCTTCCCTGGCTGCTCTCTGGGCCCTCAGCAAAGCAATTTCCCCAGGGAGGTGCTGGGAGTGGGGTTCCCACAGACACCAGGGTAAGAGCTGAAATGAGGGATGTGGGACTCCAGGCAGCTCTTCAAAATGTGGTTTATTGTATACAGAATGCAGTTTATTGTATATAAAATACAGTTTATTGCATACAAAATGCAGTTTATTGTATATAAAATGCAGTTTATTGCATACAAAGTGCAGTTTATTGTATGCAAAGTGCAGTGTATTGTATACAGAATGGTGTCTATTGTACACAAAATGCAGTTTATTGTATACAAAATGCAGTTTATTCCATCCAAGAGGTAACAGCAGTCCAGAGTTGTGGGTGACAGAGCTGTGCCCACAGCTGTCAGCTCCAGCTGCAGGCAGGCCTGGAGACCCTTTGGTTTTGGTTACAGTGCATTATTTACTTTTCTTTGCTGAGCATCCTAGTAGAATCAATCTATACCTTAACTGTTATCTATAGCCTATCATAACTGCTGTAATTACCATATTCATGTTACTGTTCTCCAATCACTCACAGTCAGTACATCACAGTTTAAGCTAGAAGATGTTTTCCAGTTTTCTTGCAGTGGAAAATTCTGAGCCCTTTTTTCTACTTGCCACATTTGCTGCCGTGTTTGCCTGTGCTCTCTTTCTGCTTGGTAAAAACATCTTCTGGTTTGGGGTGGGTTTATCCTTTGCTCTAAGCCATAAAACTCCTTCTAACTAACACACCCTTTGCCTCCTTGGTTAGTCAGTAAGACTGGCTCAGCAATTCTTTTCTTCTATATCAAAACTTGTTTTAATTTCTATTCTTCAGATTTTACATTTAAAAATCTGTCTGCCAAGCACAGATATCTGTGAGACTTTCTTGTCAACTTCATCCTTCCCAACTGTCCTAGGGTGATGTTCTGATGCTGTATCCCCAGTTATTCTGTTCATGCTGGATATCTGTTCTGTGCCTTCCAGTCTGGCTCTGCAGAGCGAATGTTTGGTTTTGGTTTTGCTCTCAGCCGCTCCCCCACGGCTGGTGGGACACACAGACAGGGCAGTGCATGGTGCTGCTTTTGCTTTTGGCTTTGCTCTGGCTTCTGCTTTGCTCCTGCTTTTTGCTCCTGCTCATTAGTTAGTTTAACTAAGCAGTCCAAATTTTCCCTGGACTGTTTTTCTTTCCCTTTTTTGGACCAACTCGAGCCTGCTCTGGACTGGGCCCCTTTGTGGCCTAGCGGGGCCTACTCTGGGCCTCAGCCTTTCCCAGCACAGGAGGGACTGAGAACAGAGTGACCACCCCCAAGAGAGACTTTCTGAATTTGTCATCTTTTTCAGAGCAGTGACAGAGTGGTGTCACCTGGTATTGTTCATTTTGTGTGCTGGGGGTGCTGTGCCTGTTAAATAAACAGGTTCTTTGTGATGGTGTTCACAGGGGTCTGAGGATGAGGGAAGAGACGAGGATCTGACTCCATGTTTCAGAAGGCTTGATTTATTATTTTATGATATATATTATATTAAAACTATACTAAAAGAATAGAAGAAATGATTTCATCAGAAGGCTAGCTAAGAACAGAAAAAGAAAAATTATAACAAAGGTTTGTGGCTTGGAAAGAGAGTCTGAGCCAGCTAACTGTGATTGGCAATTAATTAGAAACAACCACATGAGACCAATCCCAGATGCACCTGTTGCATTCCACAGCAGCAGATAACCATTGGTTACATTTTGTTCCTGAGGCCTCTCAGCTTCTCAGGAGGAAAAATCCTAAGGAAATGATTTTTCACAAAAGATGTCTGTGACAGTTCTTTCTACTTCTCTCCAAGGAATCCTTCCCAACCCGGTTGGGAGGAGGGGCTGTGTGGGTTTGCTTTCTGGAGGGGCCCCCTTTGGAGGTTTTCTCCCAGATTTGCCCTAAACCAGGACACCAACACACCAGGGAGCATCCCTGAACCGGGAATCCCTTGGAAGCCGCTGCAGCTCCCAGAGCTGTGAACAGCTCCAGTGGCCGTGGCCTCTGCTGCTCCCCAGCTGGGAAATCACTTCCAGGCAGCTGGGGCTGCCCTCAGCCCTGCTCCATTCCCGTCACCTCCCACGTCAGAGGCTGCTGGAGCTCTCTCTTCCCACTGCTAGCAGAGGTGGGGTCCGTGGGACCGTGCTCTGTGCAGAGGAGCCGGCCCTGACCCATCCCCACCCTCGGGGGCTGAGCAGCCCCTGGCCCCTGACCCGGGCAGGCTCTGCAGGGCAAACAGGGGCTCCTGTGTTTGTCCAGGCAGTCCTACCCTGCTCTGCCTCTGCCTCTCGGGGCTGATTGTCGTTTCTAATCTCTTGGCATTGCACTCGGCACAGGAAAAAAAAAAAGGAAAACAGAAAAAAACCAAAACCCCGATGAAAAAGTTGCTTGGAGTTGGCTGGGTCCCAACTCCCTGGCTGCAGGGATGAACAGCTCTGCCCGATCCAGAGCTTCTGAAAATCCCAAATCCACTGCAGGAAAGGTCACTGGAAGGGAGTGGGCTCATCCAAGGCACCATGAGGAAAGGCTGAGCCTGAGGGACCCATTTCCCACCTGAGGATCCCATTTCTCACCTGAGGATCCCATTTCCCACCTGAGGATCCCATTTCTCACCTGGGGGTCCCATTTTCCACCTGGGGGTCCCATTTCCCACCTGGGGATCCCATTTCCCACCTGGGGATCCCATTTCTCACCTGGGGATCCCATTTCCCACCTGGGGATCCCATTTCTCACCTGGGGCTCCTATTTCCCTCCTAAGCATTTCCCTCCTGGTAGGCAGCACCCTGAGGGTCCCATTTCCCACCTGAGGGTCCCATTTCCACCTGGGGATTCCATTTCCTACTCTGGGGATCCCATTTCCCACCTGAGGGTCCCATTTCCCACCCTGAAGATCCCATTTCCCACCTGACGATCCCATTTCCACCTGGGGATCCCATTTCCCACTTTGGGGATCCCATTTCCCTCCTGGTGGGCAGCACCCTGAGAGTCCCATTTCCCACCCTGAAGATCCCATTTCCCACCTGACGATCCCATTTCCACCTGGGGATCCCATTTCCCACTTTGGGGATCCCATTTCCCACCTGGTGGGCAGCACCCTAGGGATCCCATTTCCCACCTGAGGATCCCATTTCACACCCTGAGCATTTTCCACCTAGTGGGCAGCACCCTGGAGATACAATTTCCACCCGATCTCATTTCCCACCTGACGATCCCATTTCCACCTGGGGATCCCATTTCCACCTGGGGATCCCATTTCCCACCCTGAGCCCCTGCAATGATCCCACCAGGGTGGGGGATCAGCACACCCCCTCAGTGATATGGGTGTTTTAAAATGATATAAATGTGTTTTATAATGATATCAAACTCAGGTGCTGGAATTAAGATTTGAAATCGGGATTTTTGTCAATGTCTCTGGTATTTTCTGTCTGGTCTCTGCTCCAGCCTGGGGTTTTCACCCTCTGCTGTCACCTTGTCACCTTCTCAAGGTGTGAAGGAGCACAGACAGCATCTCCCACCTTGAGTCCCTGCCTTTGCACCTCTCCTTCAAGTGGGAGCTCCTGCTCCCAGGGACTGGCAGGAATTGCTTTAATTCCTCTGTTGCACAGTTTTCTATTTTTCTGTTTTCTGTTTCCAGTCTGGGTTTCTCATTCTTCCCTCTGAATCCTGCTCCTTCCCAGGACCCTGGCAAGTCTGGAGTCATCTTCCTCTTCCTCAATGCTGGGCTGGGCAAGGAGCCCTTGGAAGCAGCAGGAATTTCATTGATTGTGCCCCAAAATCCTGGGAACTTGTGTAAAACCTTCAGGACTGAAGATTTCTGTCATACCAAGCAATGCCAGGGCGTGTGGTGATGTCTGAACCCAGAGCATGTCTTAAATCTCCTTTCAAATGCAAACTGCATGTGGTCCATCCATAATTGAGGCAATTATAAAAACTTCCTGGTTATCAATTCATTTAACATGACTGGGTGTCCCAGATTGCAGGGCAAGATGTGTTCTATTCTGCATGGCAGCTGGCTTCTGTTCAGTGGGCAGTTCTCCTTATCTCTTCCACAGCCAGGGAGACACCTGCTGATAAGAGGCCACTGAATGTCCCTGCATGGCTGATAAGAACCACAGCATCCCATTGGGAGATGGGAGCCCAGAGGGAGGAGCCAAGCATTCCTACCTGGATAGAATCTGGAGATTCTGGAACTCCAGCCAAGCATTCCTACCTGGATAGAATCTGGAGATTCTGCAACACCAGCCAAGCATTCCTGCCTGGATAGAATCTGGAGATTCTGGAACTCCAGCCAAGCATTCCTACCTGGATAGAATCTGAAATTCTGGAACACCAGCCAAGCATTCCTGCCTGGATAGAATCTGGAGATTCTGGAACACCAGCCAAGCATTCCTACCTGGATAGAATCTGAAATTCTGGAACACCAGCCAAGCATTCCTGCCTGGATAGAATCTGGAGATTCTGGAACACCAGCCAAGCATTCCTACCTGGATAGAATCTGGGGATTCTGGAACACCAGCCAAGCATTCCTACCTGGATAGAATCTGGGGATTCTGGAACACCAGCCAAGCATTCCTGCCTGGATAGAATCTGGAGATTCTGGAACACCAGCCAAGCATTCCTGCCTGGATAGAATCTGGAGATTCTGGAACACCAGCCAAGCATTCCTGCCTGGATAGAATCTGGAGATTCTGGAACACCAGCACGGCTTCTGCACTGGATTCCCCAGAGGAGCAGCAGCTGCCTCTGCCCCTGGATCTCCAGAGGAGACTCCCCCCTTCTCCAGGATCCCTGCTCCAGCAGAACCAGCCCTGACCCTGCAGGAGGGCTGAGCCACAATTCCAATGGCACTGCTGCCAACAGCCTGACCCACAGGGTGTCAGGCTGGGTTCTGACTCTGGCACTGTTGGTTTGGTTCACTGCATTGTTTATTTTATCTTTTCATTTTCCTCCCTAATAAAGAACTGTTATTCCTGCTCCCATATTTTTTGCCTGAGAGCCCCTTAATTTCAAATTTATAGCAATTCGGGGGGAGGGGGTTTACATTTTCTATTTCAGGGGAGGCTCCTGCCTTCCTTAGCAGACACCTGGCTTTCCAAATTAAGACACTGGGCCTCCCTTTGGAAATGGTTCCAGCTAGATTCCCTCCCTGGATTCAGAATATTTTGGTTTCTCAGTGAAAAACCCCAAGACTGAACCCTACCAGAGTATCTAGAGTTGTTTTTGGCTCTTGGTTTTCCATAGGAAAACAGCACATCACAGCTGGGAGGAGAAGGAAAATCTTTGGGATTCACCTCTTGCTTACAGACAACAAAGTTACATCATAAAACAGGAGGAGCAGGAAAAGAATTCAGCAGGAAAGTTGGGAGAAGGAGCTGGGGAAGGGATTGGAGGCCCAGGAGAGGCTGAGGGAGCTGGGCAGGGTCTGGAGCCCCAGGAGGGGCTGAGGGAGCTGGGCAGGGGCTCAGCCTGGAGCAAAGGAGGCTCAGGGGCCCTTGTGGCTCTGCACAGCTCCTGCCAGGAGGGCACAGCCGGGGGGAACAGGGACAGGAGCAGAGGGAACGGCCTCAGGCTGGGCCAGGGCAGGCTCAGGGTGGGCACAGCAGCAATTTCCCCATGGAAAGGGGGCTCAGGCCTTGGCACTGCCCAGGGAGGGTTGGAGTGCCCATCCCTGCAGGGATCTGACAGGTGGATGTGGCACTTGGGGACATTCTGTGGTGGCCTTGGCAGTGCTGGGGATGCTTGGGCTCTGTGGTGTTCGAAGTCTTCTCCAACCTGAACAATTCCAGGATTGAAATATGATTCTCCTTGAGCCAGGTCTCATCAGCTCTTGGGGATCTATTTCACACCCAAGACAGCTCAGCTACCTCAGAAGGCATAAAATCAGCAGGATGGCTTCTGGGGTGGTGTTGGAAACAAAAAGGTTTTAATAAAAGGCAAAATAACAAAACTCTTTATAGAGAAAAACCAAGCCAGGTGCAAGACCCCTCCTGCCCCTGGTAAAACACCCCACAAAAGCAATTGTTTCTTTGTTCTTTTATTTTTCTAAGAAACTGCCCAAAGAAAACTTTTAAACTCCTCTCCAATTAACTATCCTTAAGTTTAAAGTCAAGTCCCCCAGATCCTATGAAATCCCTTTTCACCTAATTAAAAAGAAAAAAATTCTAAACTTACTTCCTTTTAAAAAACCCAAAAATTAATTTTGCCACTCCGTCAACAAAACCCCCATTCCTATACACGATGCTGCAATGTCATTTTCAGGAAGCTGTGGATGGAGTTTTCAGGTTGCTGCCTAAATCTGTTTTATAACCCAGGAGGTTCCTCCTCCCTGAGCAGCTGGAGCTGGAGCTGCCACCCACAAACCCTGGTGTGGGGCTGGGATGGGGCAGGGTTTTCTATTCTCACACCTATTTATTTATTTATCTTAGTAGGAAACCACTTCCACTGACACTGGAAATGCAGGGTTTGGGTTTTTTAAAGATTTCCTTTCCAAAAGGAAAGAAGAAGAGCACAGGAACCAAATACTTCAGAGTTCCACAGTGAGTGCAGTGCTTTAGTGTGTGAGATAGATGTCCTGAGAATGAAACCACTTATCCCACTGCTTTGGGGAGTTAAAACAGCAATCCTGGGAAAACAGAATGTGCCAGCAGCTCTACAGGGTCCCAAAACCTTCCTAAAGCCTTCCTTGGGCAGCTGTGAGGAGGGACAGGGGGCTCTGGTGGGACAAGTGCCATTGGCACTGTGCAAGAGGAACCCAAACCTTTAATTTGGAATAAAATCCCCTGTGGGTTCCCAGTCCCTTGTGTGGATGTGGAACCCACTGAGTAAAACCCAACCCCTGCCCTGGGAATGGGAATATTTGCAATGGAATGGAGGAGTGGATCTGCTGAGTTCATATTCTGCTTTCTCTGACAGGGAAATGGACCTGCTGGAATAAATCCAGAGGAGGCCACGGAGAGCTGGAGCCCCTCTGGAGCCAGGGAATGGAAACACTTTGGAATGGGAATTTTCTGGAATGGGAATATTTGGAGCCTGGGTGTGGGTCCACCTGAGTGTGATGTGTTTGTCCCACCTGCAGAGGTGACCACAACACCTCCAGACAGAAACATTCCCAAGCAGGAGAATTTTCCAGCTCCCAGCTGCTGTTTCCTGCTCCTTTTCTCACCAATTACTTCTCCCTTTGTGCTGCTGAAATCCTGGAGTTTGTGAATGCCCTGGTGGCCTGAGGTGTGCTCCTGCCTGGAGTGATATCCCTGCAGAATTCCAGCTCAGAGAGGTGAAATCCATCCCAGCTCAGGGAGCTGGAAGGAGCCCCTCACATGAGGGAAGGAGTTAATTAGGACATCCAGAGCTGCTTTTAATCCTCCCCAGTGCAGAAAGCAGAATGTGTAATGGGAATTCTTTCATTTGCTTTGGTTTTCCAAGCTTGGAAAAATGTTAGGACAGCCATGCTGTTAATGCCATCCCAGAGTCCAAGAAAATGTCATCCCCACTGCAGCTGCTGAAACCAAACAATGTGTGCTGAAAGGGAGATGGATTGAGGGGATCATCTGCTAGGAGCCATCCACAGAGGGAATCTGGGAAGGAAATTCTCTGCAGGTTGGTTCTGGGGAGCTGAATTCACTTTTTTTTTTCCCAGAGCAGCTACCACAGGACAGAGCCCTTTCCTTGCTCTCTTTGCATATTTCCCTGCTCCGTTTGAGATTCCCCTGATTCATTTTGGCATTTCCCTCTTCCTTTTGGGAATTTTCCAGCTCCATTTGAGATTTTCCTGCTCCTTTTGAGATTCCCCTGCTCCATTTTGGCATTTCCCTCCTCCTTTTGGGAAATTTCCAGCTCCATTTGAGATTCCCCTGCTCCCTTTGCCCATTTCCCTGCTCCCTTTGCCCATTTCCCTGCTCCCTTTGCCCATTTCCCTGCTCCATTTGGGATTTCCCTGCTCCCTTTGTCCATTTCCCTGCTCCTTTTTGCCATTCCCCTGCTCTCTTTGGGCATTCCCTTGCTCCTTTTGGCCAATTCCCTGCCCCCTTTGGACACTGCTGTGCTCCATTTGGGCATTTCCCTGCTCCCTTTTCCCATTTCCTTTCTCCTTTTGACCATTTTCCTGCTCCCTTTCCCATTTTTTCTGCTCCCTTTTGACATTTCCTTTCTCCATTTGAGATTCCCCTGCTCCCTTTTCTCATTCCCCTGCTCCATTGGGGAATTTCCCTGCTCCCTTTGGACACTGCTCTGCTCCATTTGGGCATTTCCTTACACCATTTGGGCATTTCATTACTCCCTTTGCCCATTTCCCTGCTCCCTTTGGCCACTCCCCTGCTCTTTTTGGGAATTTCCCTGCTCCATTTGGGAAATTTTGTGCTCCATTTGGGCATTTCCTTGCTCCCTTTGGCCATTTCCCTGCTCCATTTGGGATTTCCCTACTCCTTTTGGCCATTTCCCTGCTCCCTTTGGCCATTCCCCTGCTCCATTGGGGGATTTCCCTGCTCCATTTGGGAAATTTTGTGTTCCATTTGGACATTTCCCTGCTCCTTTTGGGCATTTCATTTCTCCCTTTGGCCATTTCCCTGCTCCATTTGGGATTTCCCTCCTCCATTTGGCCATTTCCCTGCTCCCTCTGGGCCTTTTTCTACTCCCTTTGCCCATTCCCCTGCTCCCTTTGGCCATTTCCTTTCTCCATCTGGACATTTCCCTGCTCCATTTGAGATCCTCCTGCTCCTTTTGGGCATTTCATTTCTCCCTTTGGGCATTTCCCTGCTCCATTTGAGATCTCCCTGTTCCCTTTGGGCATTCCCCTGCTCCATTTGAGATCCCCCTGCTCCCTCTGGGCATTCCCCTGCTCCATTTGAGATTCCCCTGCTCCATTTGAGATTCCCCTGCTCCTCTTGGGCATTTCCTTTCTCCCTTTGGGCATTCCCCTGCTCCATTTGAGATTCCCCTGCTCCCTCTGCGTATTTCCCTGCTCCATTTGGGATTTCCCTGTTCCCTTTGGGCATTCCCTTGCTCCATTTGAGATTTCCCTGTTCCCTCTGGGCATTTCCCTGCTCCATTTGGGATTTCCCTGTTCCCTTTGGGCATTTCCCTGCTCCATTTGGGATTTCCCTGTTCCCTTTGGCCATTTCCCTGCTCCATTTGAGATTCCCCTGTTCCCTTTGGCCATTTCCCTGTTCCATTTGCCCATTTCCCTGCTCCATTTAGACATGCTGTGCTCCATTTGGCCATTTCCTTTCTCTCTCTGGACATTTCCCTGCTCCCTTTTCCCACTCCCCTGCCCTGGGGTGCTGAGGGACCCTCCCCAGGTGCATCCTGCAGGCAGAGGCAGCTCTGTGCAGCTGCCCCGTGGCTCTGCTCAGGGATTTGAGGGTTCCTGGTGCTCATTCCAGAGCCAAACCTCCCAAAATGCCCAAACCTTGCAGGGAATGGCTGAACCTTGCACCCAACCCAAAAGTGCAGCTTTTCTGGGCCCTGCTGCTTTCACCTTCAGCACCCTGGGTATAAAAGCAGAGGAGAATTCCCCCAGTGCCCGTTAATGCCCTTAACGAGCCCGTGTTAATTGCATTAGCTGCTGTTCTATTTCAAGGCCCCACAATCTGGTCGCTCTTATTCCAATCAGGTTTCTGATTTTCCACACTTGGCTGCTGCTTTTCCACCCTGCAGCCTCAAAATCAGCATTAGCACCTTGGGAAGGACATTCAGGAGAAGGCAAACTCCCCCTCTCTAAATAAATCTGATTTATTCTCCCTCCAGCAAAGCAGGTGAGCAAATCCTGCATTTGTTGTTTAGAATTTTCCTGCATCACTCACTTCCCTGCAAGGGTTAAATCTGAGCAGGGAGATCTCAAAAAGCTCAGAATTATCCCAGCCACCCATCCTTGCCTCAGTTTCCCCCTGACAAAGATCACTGGAGCTGCTGCTCTGGCAGTGACACCGGACTTGATGGAAGAAAATGCAATTAAAGGAGATCAGCTGCAATTAAGCAGGATCAAAACAGTTCCCCTCCCACTTAAACAAGCAAATTAAGCCAATTTTTTTGTGCATGTGCCCATTTATCAGCTGTTTCCATGGTAACCCTTGTTGTCCTCCGTGCTGTGTCTCGTTTGTGTCATGGTAACACCCTGGAATCCTGGTCCCATTGTCCTGGGTTCCGTGCAAATGTTCACAAGGGAGACCTTTAATCTCCAGATCTCACAGCTCTTCACTCCAACTGACACCAATTTATTGTGGGCACTGTTCTTTTGGTGCTTCAGCCCAGATAGGCTGAGTTTGCTCCTTCCTGGCTCCATCTCAGTTGGGTTGGAGTGGAAGAATCAATATTTACTCAGCAATTTGCAGCCCTTGAACTGAACTGGTTTAAAAATCTCAGCTCCAACAGAGTGCTGGAACTCCCTGGAGTGGAGTGAAGCTGTTCCTTCATCATCAGAAACTTTGTGGGGATTTGACTTTGAAATGCTTCTTTTGGTGTTAAATTCCAGCAGTTCCAAGGCCCTGTTGATTTTAACAAAATCCTGACTTTGCAGGGCTCCCTCCTCCTGCCTGAGCTCATTTCCATAATATTCCAATCCTAAATTCCTGTGCTTTGTTACAAACCCTGTGTTTGCTGCTGGGGGAGCTCCTGGAGGTGAGGGGTGTCCTGGAGAGCTGCAGGGATCTCAGCAGGACAGGGCTGGAGTGGAATTTGGGTCCTGGTGGGATCAGCTCTGGTGGCTGAGCCTGTGCAGTCACTGGGGGATCAGAGGCCTCTGGAAAAATGGGATTTTTCATGGAGGGGAGGATCTGCTGAGTTAATGGGGTGGTTTCTGTTTCACTGGGAAAGGGACCTGGTGGACAAATCCAGAGGAGGCCACGGAGAGCTGGAGCCCTCTGGAGCTGAGAGGGGAGAGCTGGGGGTGCTCACCTGGGGAGGAGAAAGCTCCAGGAGAGCTCAGAGCCCCTGGCAGGGCCTGAAGGGGCTCCAGGAGAGCTGGAGAGGGGCTGGAGACAAGGGATGGAGGGACAGGACACAGGGAATGGCTTCAAACTGGGAAAATGGAGATTTGGGTGGGATATTGGGAAGGAATGAGGGTCAGGAAGGGCTGGGATGGAATTTCCAGGGAGCTGTGGCTGCCTCTGGATCCCTGGAAGTGCCCAAAGGAGAAGAGAAACCTCCAGGGAGAGCTCAGAGCCCCTGCCAGGGCCTGAAGGGGCTCCAGGAGAGCTGGAGAGGGACTGGGGACAAGGATGGAGGGACAGGACACAGAGAACGGCTTCCATTGGAAAGGGGAGATTTGGGTGGGATTTTGGGGAGGAATGAGGGTGGGGAGGGGCTGGGATGGAATTCCCAGGGAGCTGTGGCTGCCCCTGGATCCCTGGAGGTGCCCAAGGCCAGGCTGGAGCCCCTGGGGCAGTGGGAGGTGTCCCTGCCATGGCAGGGGGGTGGCACTGGGTGAGTTTTAGGTCCCTTCCCACCCAACCCATTCCAGGATTCCCTGGTTCTGGGGTGCCAAATCCTCTCTGCAGAACTCCTGCAAGGCCGGGCTGGCATTCTTTGGAAAGAGGATCCCTTGGTTTACCCACCCAGCCCAGAATCCATGGCAGAAACCCCCAGCAGCCTTCCTGGAGCTGTCCCAGGCTCTGGATGCCCCTGGGGCAGCTGGGCAGTGCTGGGGCCATGGTGCCTGCAGGAGGCTGCCCTGCCCTGCATTTCCTGCAGATTAGCAGGGACTGAAGGCCATTGTTGTTTCCTGTTCTCCCAGTGAAATGAAATATCCCAACAGAGATTCCAGGGCTGCTTTTGACAATTAATGATCAGCAGAGCCCAGAAATAGCTCTGTGCTCCTGCTGCTGCCTTCATCTGGGGAACACACAAAGCTTGGAGGAGTCTCTGCCACACAAATCACCCTGGTGAGGGTCTGATCCCTGAGCATTTCAGCTTTTCTATTTCCCATCTCTCTGTGACCCTGCAGTTCTTCAGTGCATAACTCTGAACTCCACACCCAGTGTGAGCTGCTGCTCTCCCATTTGGGGCACACACAACAATTCCTCTCCAGGATTTCAGCTTTTCTATTTTCCATACATTTATAATCCTGCAGTTCTTTAGTGTTTAACTCTGAACTCCACACCCAGTGTGAGCTGCTGCTCTCCCATTTTGGGCCCACACAGGAATTCCTCTCCAGGATTTCAGCTTTTCTATTTTCCATCTATCTGTAATCCTGCAGTTTATGGGCATAACTCTGGGAATAAATCCAGTTCAGGGCATAACTCTGAACTCCACACCCAGTGTGAGCTGCTGCTCTCCCATTTGGGGCACACACAACAATTCCTCTCCAGGCCTGGCAACCAAGGACACCTCACTGCCCCAGGGCCCAGAAATTAAACAAAAGTGAGTTGGGAACAGCAAACTTGGGGTCAACAACTTCATTACCTGAAGCTGTAATTGGCAGATTAACCCCAATATGCAAATGGGCCAAATTTATAAAAGTGTGAAACCTATAAGTCCATTTCTGGGTGGCTCTGGGGGGCTTTGTCTGCCCTAAATGTACCTGAAAACCCTTCGATAAATAGAAATGCTTTTTATTTTATTAATTTAGTCTGGTCTCTGTTTTCAGGCAGCCCCAAAAGGCAGCAGGTCGAGCATCTCCCAGCTTGAAAAACACAAAGTTTTGCTGCCTGAGTGGGTGAGGCTCTGCAGGCCCAGGCCCTGGGCGGCCTCTGCTCTGTTTTTTGTTTGGCTCTGGTGTTGCAGAGGTTTCCTTAGCAACCCCTGTATCCTTTTACAAGTCATTGTTAGTGACACACATTGACGTGGGGATGCTAAAAACGATGGCACCCAATAAAAATAACCCCGGTGATGACCCCGTTTCCTTAAGCAAACAGCACCAGGATCCACCAGGATGGGCCAGAGGGATTTCTCTCTGGAACAATGATGCCTGCAGCCTCCAGCAGCACCAACAGGAGCTCGCAAAGGTCACGAGGAAAATCTTCCATCCTCTGCTCTCCAGGCCTAATCCCAGCATTGACAGGCACAGGGCTGGCCAAGACAGAGGGAAATGCTCATTAAAATCCCTACAAAAATCCCTACAAAAATCTATTTAAAAAAACCCTCTAAAACATCTCTACAAAAATCCCTACAAAAATCCCTACAAAAATCCATTAAAAAAACCCTCTAAAACATGTCTACAAAAATCCCTAAAAAAAACCCTACAAAAATCTATTAAAAAACCCTCTAAAGCATCTCTACAAAAATCCTTTAAAAATCCCTACAAAAATCCCTTAAAAAAACCTTAAAAACCCTCTAAAAATCCCTACAAAATTCCCTAAAAACCAAAATCCATTTTTTTCCACAGAGAAAACATCACTTTGTTGTTTAGTGATGTGGTGGTGGAGATCTGGGTCCTTTCCTCACCCAGGTCCCTCCTGAGGGGCTGAAACTGAGGCAGGTTTGGATTAAATGAGGCAGGTTTGGATTAAATGAAGGAGGTTTGGATTAAATGAGGCAGGTTTGGATTAAATGAGGGAGGTTTGGATTAAATGAAGCAGGTTTGGATTAAATGAGGGAGGTTTGGATTAAATGAGGGAGGTTTGGATTAAATGAGGGAGATTTGGATTAAATGAGGGAGATTTGGATTAAATGAGGGAGGTTTGGATTAAATGAAGGAGGTTTGGATTAAATGAAGCAGGTTTGGATTAAATGAAGCAGGTTTGGATTAAATGAGGGAGGTTTGGATTAAATGAGACAGGTTTGGATTAAATGAAGGAGGTTTGGATTAAATGAAGGAGATTTGGATTAAATGAGGGAGATTTGGATTAAATGAGGGAGGTTTGGATTAAATGAGGGAGGTTTTGATTAAATGAGGGAGGTTTGGATTAAATGAAGCAGGTTTGGATTAAATGAGGGAGGTTTGGATTCCCCCCACAGGGACCTTGGCAGCTCCATGGAAAGCCAAGGCAAACCCCAGGGTCAGTCCTTCTGCTGATTCTCTGCTCTGGAAGGGATGGGTGCAGAATTCAGCCCTCCAGTGGGGTAAAAACTGTAAATTTTCTTCCCCAGCTCCATAAAACCAGAAAACTCTGGGATGGTTTGGATGGGAAGGGACCCTAAAGCCCCCCCAGGGCCATCTGTGCTCGTGAGGCAGGAGGGGACAGCAGGAGCTGCCTGGATCACTGAATCCATCAATGCTTTTGGGCAGACACTGGCCAGAGGCAAAGGAAAAGAGGGAGCAGAGCCATTGCCCAATGTGGCTTTAATAGGAGCTGCTTTGTGTGTAAACAAGGGCAGGGGAGTCAAAGCTGGGCTGATAGAGCCAGGCCTGGCCCTCACTGGTACCGGTGGGAGCTGGTTTGGGGCTGGCCTGCATCTCCTTTCCCCAGCTGACATACACTGCCATGGAATTTTGGAGCTTTTCCCATGGAAAATTATGACTTTGCATCAAAACCTGATTATTTTCCAGTTTATGATTATGTTTTTTTTTGATTTTTGACAAGGAGTTGATGGCCTTTGTTTACAGATCAGCCTGGGTTCGCTGTTCTCTGGTGAAAACATGAAAACCTCGAGTCAGGCAGGCCTGGCGTGCGTGGTTTCAATTTAGTGTCAAAACTCCAGTTTATAAAAGCAGATGAGAAAAGAAAGTATCAAAGGAATTTTCTCCCAGCCCCACAGCCTGGAATTCTCCATTTTAACCCACACAGGGGTGAGGAAATGTTGGATTTGGAACCAGATCCAGGTGAGGGGAGCAGCCTGGGCCTCTCTTGTCACTTCCTCTCTGCATCTGGGGGTTGGTTTGGGTTCATCTCAGCAGGAATTTCATCCGAGGAACAAAACCCTCTTGCTTTCCCCTCCACATCCAAAGAATCTGGGATTCAGTGGGAGGGAGTTGTATCTGAATAAATTCTTTATAAGCTGCACACCGACACCAGGCCTGGGTACAGAGGGAATGTCTGCCCTGTCTGAGCCCAGTCTCACCAGTGATTTCTGGCTGGAAATCAGTTCAAACCAGCAGGGTTTGTCTGAATTTTAACTCCTAAAGCTGGAGGAGGACAGTGACTGTAACCTCTACATGAGAACAGAGCTCTTGAATTAAATTATTGCACCCTTGGGCTGAGATTGTTCGTTAATGAGAGAGAACCACTAACACTGCCAGGACCAACATTCCCACTAATTCTGGGATTTGTGGATATTCTGATCCAGACCTGGAGATTTTGAGAGCCTGAGGTAGAAGATGAGCTGGCTTTGATAAACTCTTGAACTGAAAGAAAATATTCCTTTCAAATACATCTGAAAAATGCAGGGAAGCCTTGGATGAAGAGTCAGGGAAAGCTTGGAATGAAGCCTTTATTTACTTTTCTTTCTCTGCTTTGTTTATTTTCCCTCTTTCTTCTTGCCCCTCCAGAGAAAAGACCTCAGTCCTACTTTGCAGTTTTGCTTTGTGACGTTGGCCATGGCCTTTCCCTGCTCCCTGCCTTCGTTTCCCAGGGATAAATGGGGATATTCAGAAAAAGCTGAGCCAGAGGGGAACTCCAGGTCAACTCCAGGCCCCTCTTCCAAGAGGAGAGTGGTTCTGTCCCTGTCACTTCCAGAAGCATTTTCTGCTAGGCCTGTGTTCCTGCTGGGGCTGGAATTTGCTCTGGAGAGGCAAGAAATTCACTGTAAACTTCTGTGAAGTGGAACTTCTTCTGAAAACTTTGTTTCTTTATTGCTGGGATGGTTTTTCCTCCTCTTTAGCCTGAGTCACTCCTGCTGCAGCTTTGTGCTCTGTGGCCTCGGAGAGAGGCTGTGGCAGGGATTTTTGACAGAATTTAAACACTGAATCTTGGAATTCCAGAGCAGTTTAAGTTGGAAGGGACCTTAAATCTCATCCTTAAAACCCATCCTTAAACCCCAGGCCTGGCCTGGGCAGGGGCACCTCTCACTATCCCAGGTTGCTCCACCATGGAACACTTTGCAAACCATTTGGAGGAAGCCACATCCCAGATCCAGGTATTAGAATTCGAATTGTTTCCATCAAAAGGCATCAAAGGGCAGCTCACAGTGCTAAGTTTGAGGGATTTGAGTGCCCAGCCCCAGAACTGGACACCCAACCCCAAAGCAGGGGGTGGTTATGGGCTGGTGGCACCTCAGGGACACAAACTCAACTGAACCTCGAGCTCTCCCTGAGCTGCTCATGAGGAGAAATTTGGATTTCTTCTACTTTAGGGCCAAATCACAATTTTTGAGCAGGAAGGTGATTGCCTGTCCTTAACCTCTGGCAGGGGAGCCCTCCCAGGCTTATGAACACTAAATGTGGACAATTTCTAATTCTAAGACAATTTTATAAGTGTTGATAACCCTGTCCAGTGGGAAGCAGTGCAGGAACAGTTTATTTTGGACATAAGTCACTGGTAAAGCTCCTGAGAGTCACTGCTCAGACTGGAATGAAAAAGGAGCTCTAAATCCTCAAATATTCACATCTCCTACCCCTGGATTTAAAAGCAAACCCTTTCCATTGTCTAGAAGTTCTAAGGAAATAAAAATAGGGAGCTATTTCAGTCCAGACACAGAAATAAGCACAGAGAGCTGAGAGTAACTGAGGCAGGCAGCTGAGCATCCCAGGAAAATCCTGCTCGTGGCTTTCCAGCCATTGGTGACCACAGCTTTTAAAGTAAATAAAGCAATAAAACGTGCCTGGATAATCCACCCAACCCCCTCTGGCTGACAGCGAGTTTATGAGGATTTCCTTTGAATTGTTGGAGAAGTGGTTAAAAAAGATGCAATAAAAGCTATTAAAAATGTAGCTGTAGTAACAAAGACAAATGTAGTTGTAATAAGAAACACAAATGCAGTTGTAACAACTTTAGGGAAGGGGGAGTGACCCTAAAAATGTTTGGCCAAAACGCTGATGGGCAGGGGTCAGTCGGGGGGGTGAGCGTTGTGATGTGGGGCGATGACGGCAGGGCCGGTGTCACAATGAGGGATCTGGAAAAGCAGGATTCTGTCTGGGCAGGATGTTTACAACAACCCCCAGGCCGTGTCCCCTGCAGCCCCTGTCCGTGCTCTGTGTGCTGATGTCACCTCTGTGTCACCTCCTGGGCCTTCTGCATCATCCCTGCTCCCATTTCCTCTGGGCCCGCTGTGCTCCCAGCTGGATGCCCATGGAATCCTCAGGGGTTTGGGTGGGGAGGCCTTGGGGATCCTCTCCTTTACCCAGGGCAGGGATGGCAGCGCTCAGCTCCCAGCCGTGGGTCTGGGATGGAATTCCCAGAGCAGCTGGGGCTGCCCCTGGATCCTGGCACTGCCCAGAGGTCCTTCCCAACCCAAACCATTCCATAGTTTATGCCTGATAAACCAAGCCCTGGACCATTTGGAGCTGCCTTTGTCCTTTATGGTTTTTCTCCTCTCTTCTCTTCTCTTCTCTTCTCTTCTCTTCTCTTCTCTTCTCTTCTCTTCTCTTCTCTTCTCTTCTCTTCTCTTCTCTTCTCTTCTCTTCTCTTCTCTTCTCTTCTCTTCTCTTCTCTTCTCTTCTCTTCTCTTCTCTCTTCTCTTCTCTTCTTTCTTTTTCTTTCTTTCTTTCTTTCTTTCTTTCTTTCTTTCTTTCTTTCTTTCTTTCTTTCTTTCTTTCTTTCTTTCTTTCTTTCTTTCTTTCTTTCTTTCTTTCTTTCTTTCTTTCTTTCTTTCTTTCTTTCTTTCTTTCTTTCTTTCTTTCTTTCTTTCTCTCTCTCTCTCTTTCTTCTTTTCCTCCTTTTTTTCCTCTCTGTTACCATATTTACCACAGATCCCTCTCCTCTCCTCTCCTCTCCTCTCCTCTCCTCTCCTCTCCTCTCCTCTCCTCTCCTCTCCTCTCCTCTCCTCTCCTCTCCTCTCCTCTCCTCTCCTCTCCTCTCCTCTCCTCTCCTCTCCTCTCCTCTCCTCTCCTCTCCTCTCCTCTCCTCTCCTCTCCTCTCCTCTCCTCTCCTCTCCTCTCCTCTCCTCTCCTCTCCTCTCCTCTCCTCTCCTTCCCAGGGCCATTCCTGGTGATTTGTTCAAATTCAACCCTCAAACGCTTCCCAGGGATTCCTCACTCCTGACTCCCCAGAGGAAGGGGGAGGATGCACAAAGAGGCAGCAACGCTTTGCTTTTCTAGCTTTGCTTTCTGAATTTTTCCTCTTTTTTTGTCGTTTTTTTGTCCCTTTAAGCTCCTGTTTTAAAACAAGGCTTCCTGCTGTCCCTGGAGCTGGCAGGGCTCGGGCCCAGGATGGGAGGAAGGCAGCCCTGGGAAGGGAGGAAAGGGCTCTGATTCAGCAGGGCTGTGACTCAAACGCTGCCACTCTTGCAAAGGGCACTTGACAATGTTGGCATTATCAGGGATGAGGCAGGGGAGGAAATCACTGCTGAGATAAGGAGGGGAATGCAAAGGCACAGAGCAGGCAGCAAAATCTCTCAGCAGCACAGAAAGGTGGAATTGCCAAGGCTGGAAAAGATTTTTGGGATCACAGAGTCCAGCCATCAACCACGGCCCCAAATGCTCCACCCCACATGTGTGACCCCACCACTTCCATGGGCAGCTCCACCACTTCCCATCACCCCTAAAGGCCCTGAACCCCCTGTCTGCAGGGCTGTACCCCACAGATCCGGGGTGAGCTCCATCCCTGCATCCCAGATTTCTCCCAGCCCGGCAGAGCCATCAGCTCCTCCTGCAGATCCCACAAACCCTCGGCTCCCACAGCTCCCACTGTGGGACAGGAGGACCAAGCTGGAACATTTGCAAAGCCTGAAATAATGGAAAAGCTCCCAAAGCAGCTACAATCCCGACTTTGCAGCCATCCAAGATTTACCACAGAGCCTTCAAATGTCACTCTGAGTGTAATGAACGGGGCTGGGAAGGAAGGAGCCTCTGGGATAATCAGCACAGCTTAGGCAGTGACCTATGAATCACTTTGCAGGAAGTCCATCCTCCTTCCCAAGAAAAACGTGCATTGAAGCAGCTGAACAGGAGCTTGGTTGTCCAGGCTGGATCAGAATCAATGGGAAATGAATTGAAACAGTGAATGTCCGAGGATTTCATCAGGAATTCAAGCCTGAGAGTCCCCTGTACGTGTCAGGGTGAAGGGAGCTTTGAGGGGAAGTCAGGAGTGAGGAAGAGAAGCAGGATTGGGGCAGCAAAATTCCATCCATGAGTCTGAAATGGTCTGTGCAGGCAGAGATTCCAAAGGGGGATGTCTGAGCCTGCTCCAAAGTCACAAATCCAACACAAAACTCACAAATCCAACACTCAGCACTCACAAATCCAACACTCAGCACTGCCACAATAATATCTGCTAATGTTTTTCCAAGGGGACAATAAAACCTGACTAATTCTGCACCCTCACGCTCTGTTCCCTTTCAAGTTTTGTTGTCCTCCCACTCCAGCACCAGAATTGACAGAATGTGAGGCTCTGATTGAAAAGCATTTGGGGGATCCCCCCAGTTACACACAGAGATTTTTGGCAAACCACTTCCTCCTCCTCTGCCTGTTTTTCCGTTTGTGGACAGGAACTAACAATTCTTGCTCTGTCCAACTCCTTCCCTGGCCTGTTTTAGGCTTCTTGGAGAAGATTCAGGCTCTTGCAAAATATTTATGCAGAGCTTGGCAGGAGGGAGCCAAGGTTTTGCCTGCGACCTATGGAATATCCCAGAAGCAGAAGATATTCCCTATAGAATATCCCAGAAGGTATTCCCTAAAGGATATCCCAGAAGCAGAGGATATTCCCTATGGAATATCCCAAAAGCAGAGGATATTCCCTATGGAATATCCCAAAAGCAGAAGATATTCCCTATAGAATATCCCAGAAGCAGAGGATATTCCCAATAGAATATCCCAGAGGCAGAGGATATTCCCTATAGGATATCCCAGAAGCAGAAAATATTCCCTATAGGATATCCCAGAAGCAGAGGATATTCCCTATGGAATATCCCAGAAGCAGAAAATATTCCCTATAGGATATTCCAGAAACAGAAGATATTCCCTATGGAATATCCCAGAAGCAGAGGATATTTCCTATGGAATATCCCAGAAGATATTCCCTATAGGATATCCCAGAAGCAGAGGATATTCCCTATAGGATATCCCAAAAGCAGAAGATATTCTCTATAGAATATCTCAGAAGCAGAAGATATTCCCTATAGAATACCCCAGAAGCAGAGGATATTCCCTATGGAATATCCCAAAAGCAGAGGGTATTCCCTATAGAATACCCCAGAAGCAGAGGATATTCCCTATGGAATATCCCATAAGATATTCCCTATAGAATATCCCAGAAGCAGAGGATATTCCCTATAGAATATCCCAGAAGCAGAGCCCAATTTGTTGTGCTGCAGGAGCTGCTGGGAAATCATTGATACCCAGGTTATGGTTCAGTTCCTTTAAAAACTGGGATCAGCTTGGCCTCCAGGTTTCCTCCTGTAATTCCTGACATAATTCAAATTATCCTGAATGTGAAATATTAATTATTATATATCAACTTATTATTTCTTTAATTCCATTTTATTTATTATTTAATAATTTCATTTATTTTTGTTTTATTTTTTATTTATTGATTGATTTATTATTATTTATATTAATTATTTCTTTGTGCTCAGCAAAGCCCTGCAGGGAATGCTCCATGCCCTGTGCCCTCCCTGGCACGGGCAGGGATGCCAGGCAGAGCTGCTGAGTCATGGCCATTCCAACAGGATAATCCTGATGCTCACGTTGCTTTTCCTCAGTTTTGCACCAGTTGTGATGCAGATTTGGATGATCTCAAAGGCCACTTCTTCCCTCGGATGTCCCTGATCCTCTGACATTTAAACAAAAGGCAATCATCCCACGGCTTGTGCTGGGAAGAGCTGGCACCTCGCCAATCACAATATTCCCCTCCTCTTCCCCATGACGTGGGAACGCGGCCTGGGTGCCTCCGAGGAGGGTCTGAGCAGGGCAGAGCCTCGGTGCTGGGGCTGAAACTGAGCTTTACCTCAGGCACGGGCTGGCACTAACAATTCCTGCTCTCTCCAACTCCTTCCCTGGCTTGTTTTAGGCTCCTTGGAGAAGATTCAGGCTCTTGCAAAATATTTATGCAGCACTTGGCAGGAGGGAGCCAAGGTTTTGCCTGCGACCTATGGAATATCCCAAAAGCAGAGGATATTCCCTATAGAATGTCCCAGAAGCAGAAGATATTCCCTATGGAATATTCCAGAAGGTATTCCCTATAGAATATCCCAAAAGCAGAGGATATTCCCTATAGAATGTCCCAGAAGCAGAGGATATTCCATATAGAATATTCCAGAAGCAGAAGATATTCCCTATGCAATATTCCAGAAGCAGAGGATATTCCCTATGGAATATCCCAGAAGTAGAAGGTATTCCCTATAGAATATCCCAGAAGCAGAGGATATTCCCAATGGAATATCCCAAAAGCAGAGGATATTCCCTATAGAATATCCCAGAAGCAGAAGATATTCCCTATGGAATATCCCAGAAGCAGAGGATATTCCCTATAGAATATCCCAGAAGTAGAGGATATTCCCTACAGAATAAAGGGGTGGTGGAGTTGCTTCACCCACAGCTCCTGCCTGATAATCATTAGTGCTGTTAAATAGTTCATTAAAAATTAGAAGTTCTAATGGGAACCACTCAGCTAGATAAAATCCCCTTCCTAAACAAGTGCAGAAAAGCAGGGTATGATTTAAAACAAATTGCATTTAAATACTTGAATAGGCAAGAGGTCTTCTGGGAGGGTGTTAAAATAACCCCCAAACTGGAACATTCAGCCATGGGGACACTCAAACATCAGAACATTCAAACTCACCCATGGGAGGAGAAGGTGAAGAACTCCCCAAATTACTTCAGCAAATTACTCAGCACCTAACTTTGTGTCTTGCCTGGGGAGAGGAAGGAAGTCCCAGCTCTCAAACTCCCCAGTTTCCTTCTGCTTTTGCCATTCCCACCAGCAATGCCACCAAGAGCTCCCTGGTGTCCCCCAATGTCCATGCTGGAGCACAGGGTGGTGGGGACAGATCCATAAATCCTCTTTCTCTGGGATGGATGGGGATCCATGGGATTCACACACAGATTCAGCTCAGCCTGGAGCTTGGGGACACAGATAAGGGTGGACTTGGCCACCCAAGTGTTGGGTTAAAGGTTGGCCTCGATGATCTTAAAGGTCTTTTCCCACCTAAATCATTCTGTGACTGTAGAACTGCTCTCCCTCCCTGCAGGACTCCCCTCCCCTGTCCCAGGAGATCCCAAAGCCACTGATTAATTCCATTCCAAATTTTCATTTGTCCAAAGGAGAACAAAAGCCGTGGCGGGGCACTCACAGAAAAAGGAAGGAATACATTGTCATCATCCAACAATCAGGAATCATGAGAAAGGTCAGGAAAACACACAAAGGGCCAAGGTTTCAGCTGGTGGAAGCAGCAGAGCTCCACTGGTGACACTGGGTCAGAAACTTTTGCTGCATGAGGTGCTTTTACCCCATCGGAAGCCTTGGAGCACAACTTGCAGAGGAAAAATCTGGGAATAAAAAAAAAAAATAAAAAAGAAAACAAATCCCAAAGTGCAGCCAAATGCAGCAGATCCATGACTTCCATGGCCTCTGTGCTGCATTCCCCAGCCTCCAGCTGATGAGATTCCCTTTCAATCCGTTCCTATTTCCCTCTTTATTGCACAACTGCTTTAAAGCCTTGCAAATTCCAAGGAATGCCAGGGCAAACTGCCTGGAATTCCTTATCCCAAAATCCTGCAGCATTAAACTGACAATTCCAGATGGCACAGATGTCATTCCCTTCAGCTGGATGCTGGGAGGCCTAAAGGGACATCTTACAATCCTGTGGCTTGCAAAAGGAAAATTCCTGCTGTTTTCTTGGCACCTCAAGCAGCACAAGGGGAAACGAGCCTCGAGTTGTGCTGTGGGAGCTTCAGGTTGGATATCAGGGAACATTTCTTCACTGGAAGAGTGGCCAAGGGACAGGCTCTCCAAGTGTTAACAAAAAATGAGCAGTTGGGGCAATTAATGATTAGTGGGAATGGTGGGATTTGGTCAATGCTTGGACTTGACCATCTTGGAGGTCTTTTCTGCCTATAATGATTTTATAATTGTATGGAGATGTCAATAACCCCTCCTTGAAGGGGAAAAGACCCTTGGAGGTCTTTTCCACCCTTAATAATTCTTTAGTTTTATAGACATATCAATGGCCTCTCTTGGAGCTTGTTTCCACCCTTAATAATTCTCTAATTCAATGGAGGTATTAATAACTCCTCTTGGAGGTCGTTTCCACCCTTAATAATTCTCTAATTCAATGGAGGTATCAATAACTCCTCTTGGAGGACATTTCCACCCTTAATAATTCTCTAATTCAATGGAGATATCAATAACTCCTCTTGGAGATCGTTTCCACCCTTAATAATTCTTTAATTCTCTGGACACATCAATAACCCCTCTTGGAGCTTGTTTCCACCCTTAATAATTTTTTAATTCAATGGAGATATCAATAACCCCTCTTGGAGGACGTTTCCACCCTTAATAATTATTCAATTCCCTGGACACATCAATGGCTCCTCTTTCCTTCCCTCCTCTTTCCCTGTGGGATCCCTTGGGCTCAGCCATCAATGTCCTTGCCCTGCTTTAAAAGACTTGTCATCTCCATCCAAGGAAACCCAAATTTCAGAACATTTCATCTTCCAAACCCTTCCCAATCCCTTGCTCCACACCCTCCACTGGGGGTTTTCCACATGTAAGGGCAGAGATCCGAAGGATCTGGAGAAGTTGGCTCTGGATGCGCAGAGAATTCTCGTCTCCAGGACTGTCAGCAGGAGCACGCTCTCATTATTAATATTTTGATGCTGGATCTTTTTCCAGGCCAAATTGCAGCTTTCAAAGTTCTTCCCCTGGCATGAATTTGTCCCCTTTTATTTCTTGCATAACTGGGCCTGCACAGAGCCTCCCGAAGGCTGAGAGGGAGGCAGGCTGTGCCGCTGCACGCGTGGGACGCTCCCTGCCGTGAGTCACCCAGCAGATGTGCCTCGTCATGCGATGCCTGCAGTGCCACTGCAGAGGGAAACAGAGTTAACTCATCCCTCAGAACTGGAGAATCCCAGGGAGAATCTGCACACCCAGGTGTCGGGTTCAGGACATCCCTTTGGCTGTCCTGAGCAGCCAGGACCCTTGCCGGGGGGCTCAGAGACCCTGGCACAGAGCCCAAAATGCCCCTGTGGGTTTGATTATGGCCCGTGGAGCAAATACCAACCTTCTATGAAGATAGCAAGCCACAAGAGTTTAGGTAGAATAATAGTGAAATTATCACAGGGTGAATTATGTATTTTAGGGTTACTGTACAGGGGGGTTATATCCCTGTACAGGGGGGTTATGGAGACAAGATGGAGGAATCGGGGCGTGCCTCGTGCTTCTTCTTTCTTCTTCTTGGCCTCCATCTTCTGTCGTGATGTTGGCACTTACTTATTGGTTTAGAGTAGAAGCTCACTGTCTAGCATAGGTGATGGGTATTGGGGAGTAATTGTAAATATTGTACACGTAGTTTTTAGTATAAAGACACAACACCGCCCCGGGGGCAGGCAGAGTGCCTGTGGCTGCCCTGCTGAGCAGATCTCTGCTGGGCAGAAAGAAAATTTTATAGATAAGAACTAATAAACGACCTTGAGACCGAAAGATGAAGAGTCCTGACTCCCTTTTTAAGCACCAGGCTGGGAAAAGAGACTTTGGAACTTTTCTCGGGGTCACTCTGACAAACCAATGATCCCGACACCCAGGCATCGCGTTGATTTCTTTATCCTCTGTTGTTAAAGTGGCAGAGGTAGAAGTGAAATCAGCAGTGAGCTGGTGAAGGGTGGCTGCTCCTTCCAAGCAAGCTGGAGATCATCTGGAGATCCTTGGGAAAAAAGCTGAAATGTTTCTCATCCTGAAAGGGGTCTGACGAGATCGATGGGAGACATTGCTCATCCGATGATGATCGACAAGTCTCAGATTTATTGATGAACAGGCACACTTTTATAATCACAGTAATAAGGCTCATCCATATTGCAAAAGTAGAGCTCACTATTGGTCAGCTATAAAAAGTCAGTCCCACCTTTCTCAGGATGTTTGTGGCTTCTTTTTTACCCCCTGTTATCACAGATTTTCTTGAACAGCTTCTTGCTCAAGGAAACCGTGTCCTTGAATTAGGCAGCTGTTGCTTTGTCAGATGGATTTTCTCACATCTCTTTTCCCATCAACTGTGTCTCAGTAAAAAACTGTCCACAGGGGTCTTGTGATGGGAGTTGTTTCATAGGATCATGGAGTGGTTTGGGTGGGAAGGGACCTTAAAGTCACCCAGTGCCACCCCCTGTCCTGGGCAGGGACACCTCCCACTGCACCAGGCTGCTCCAAGCCCTGTCCAAGCTGGCCTTGGACACTTCCAGGGATCCAGGGGCAGCCACAGCTGCTCTGGGAATTCCATCCCAGCCCCTCACCACCATCACAGGGAAGGATTTTTCCCGAATATCCCATCTATCCCTCTTTCTCAGTGGGAAGCCATTCCCCTTGTGCTGGCACTCCAGGCCCTTGTCAATATTCTCTGCTTCAGTTCTCCTGTCCAGTCTTAAAAATCATTTTGGGAGGTGGGAAGTTGAATGTAGGTGTTTCCTTCCCAGTTTGGGAGAAGTCACAGAAACATCAGCCCCACAAATTTATTTAAAACTGATGAATTTTGTCAATCCCAAAAGCCATTTTTGACAGCTGCTCCAGGTATGTCCCAAGCTCGCCTTTCACACTTAGGCAGGGGTTGCCCTGACGTGTCCCTGGCTCCCTCCAACCTTCTCCAGGCTGCACTCAGGGAGGGATGGTTGTGATTCCTGGCAGAAAGGGAAATGAGAAACAGCCCCTGGTTAGTCTGGAGCAGTTGTTTAAATCCATAATGCAAACCAAGACAATGAACGTCTCAATTTGCAGACACTGCTGAGTGGAAGCAGTTGGGTATTCCCTGCAGCTGGATATTCCCTGCAGCTGGATATTCCCCACAGCTGGATATTCCCTGCAGCTGGATATATCCCTGCAGCTGGATATTCCCTGCAGCTGGATATTCCCCACAGGTGAATATTCCCCACAGCTGGATATTCCCCACAGCTGGATATTCCCTGCAGCTGGATATATCCCTGCAGTTGGATATTTCCCACAGCTGGATATTCCCCACAGCTGGATATTCCCTGCAGCTGGATATTCCCCACAGCTGGATATTCCCCACAGCTGGATATTCCCTGCAGCTGGGTATTCCCCACAGGTGAATATTCCCCACAGCTGGATATTCACCGCAGCTGGATAATCCCCACAGCTGGATAATCCCCACTGGTGAATATTCCCTCCTGTTGGATATTCCCTGCAGTGGATATTCCCCACAGCTGGATATTCCCTGCACTTGGATATATCCTTGCAGTTGGGTATTTAACTGCAGCTGGACATTCCTTGCAGTCAGATACTCCCCGCAGTTGGGAATTTCCCTGCAGCTGGATATTCCCCACAGCTGGATAATTTCCTGCAATTGGATATTCCTGGATAATTCCCTGCAGTTGGATATTTAACAGCAGTCAGATATTCCCTGCAGTTGGACATTTCCTGCAGGTGGACATTCCCCACAGCTGGATGTTTCCCTGCAGCTGGATGTTTCCCTGCAGCTGGATGTTCCCCTGCTCCAAGACAAGTGTTGTGCTATTATTTACAACTGAGGAGTTGAAAAGCTGATTCCATTTCCACTGAGGGAAAAACCAGGATCTGTACCTAGTACAGGTCTAAACAGACCTATATATTTTTAACTCTGTTTTCCCCCTTTTTCCATTCAAATGATCATTTCATGAACTCATTTCATGAGCTGCTGGGGTGTTTGTGTTTCCCCTCCCAGAGGAGAAAGTGGGTGTTGAACTCATGAAGGAATGGAAGCACTGCCAGAGGTCATTTATCAAAGTCACTCTTTCTTTCTCTACCCCAATATTTGCCCCTTCCCCATCACAGCAGAAGCAAATGGAGCACCTCTGCCCTGGAATTGATGCTGAAGCACAGGGCAGGATCCCAACGAGGAGGGAGGCCCAGTTTTAGTCCTGTGCCACCAGCTCTGGGTGTTCTGTCCCTCCCTCTGCAGCTGAAGCAGCTCCCAGCCCAGCTAAGGCCAGATAAGGGCAAGATGTTGGTGACAGATTCCCAGAATCACAGATTAGGCTGGAAAAGACCTCTGTGATCATCAGTGCAGAGGCTCCAGCCCACTGAACTCCAGATCCATGAGAGCTTATCTCCTTATTCCAAACGAGCAGGGTAATGAGGCAGAGCATCCATCTCCTTATCAGCTGCAGGTGAAAATTCACCTTTAGTAGTTTTTAACTCAATAACCCCAGGCCTTTGATGAGCTCCAGTGGCTGCTCTGCTGGCTTGGTCACCATCACATCAGCAGCTCCTCTGGGGAGGATTTGTTCCAGATTCCCATAATTGGCTCCTTGTGCCTCTCTGGAAGCCCCATTAGTGGCTGCTCTGTGTCACTCTGTCACCCCAGACATCCACTCCATCCTTCCCACAGCATCCCATAATGCCTGGTGTGATCCTTACTCCAAGGTGTAATTTAAAGGCAGATTGAAAGCCCGGCCATTAAGCCCCAGTGCAGATGGTGCTGCTGGGGGTAATTACCAGGTGTGGAGGAGCTGCAGGACCAAATGAGTTATTTGTGAAGGAGACTCTGCTCACAAGGGCTGTGAGCTGCCAGAGAGCACAAATCCCAGAAAAAGAACCCTTCCAGCCCAGAAAACAGGGATTATCCTCCTTCCAGAGGCAACAGCAAGGTCCTCACAGCCCTGGGAGCAGCCCCACCACGTCCTCAGGGGATGTCACAGCACACACCACCCGTGGCCCTGAGCTCCCAAGGACAGCTGGCTCTGCACAGCTTCACCCGGTGCTGGCAGCCAGGGGATGGGACCTGGAGGCTGCTGGGGCTCCAAGGGAAGCCACAAGGAGAGTTTCCCAATGGGAAGGTGTCAGAGTGTCAGGGGTAGGACAGTCAGGATGGACAGAGATGAGAGATCTCTGCAGCCAGGGCGTGGAATTTGGGGTTCATTGCAAAGGGCCTGGGTGCAGGGCCCTGCTGGGATTTGGGGTTCATTGCAAAGGGCCTGGGTGCAGGGCCCTGCTGGAATTTGGGGTTCATTGCAAAGGGCCTGGGTGCAGGGCCCTGCTGGAATTTGGGGTTTATTGCAAAGGGCCTGGGTGCAGGGCCCTGCTGGGATTTGGGGTTCATTGCAAAGGGCCTGGGTGCAGGGCCCTGCTGGGATTTGGGGTTCATTGCAAAGGGCCTGGGTGCAGGGCCCTGCTGGGAGCTGCCAGCCACAGCTCAGAGCAGGATGAGAGAAGAGAGGGGGAGAGAGGATGAGAGGGTGAGAGAGTAAGAGGGTAAGAGAGTAAAAGGGGTAAGAGAATAAACAGGGTAAGAGGCAAGAGCTAAGAGAGCAAGGTTCCCATTACAATACAATAAATCATCTTCTGTGCTGAATATTCTAATTCTCACTAACCAATCCAGTACAAGATACAAATCCTACAGCATTTCCATACAGCCTATAAGAATCATTACATTACCATCCTGTGTTACATTTTAAACCCTACAAACTCCTCTTTGGGCCCCTTCTGCCAAGCTGGCAGGTCTGTTCTGACCCTTGGAGCTGTCTGCAAGCAGAGGGTGTTGTTCCATCCAAAGGGGATCACCTTCAGCCAGCCACACCATTGTTTTCCAGTTGTTCAGTAACTGAGGGATCTCAAAGCTTGCTTTCATTTCCATCTCGCTTATAGTTTCCATATTCTCCAAATCTTTTGCCAGGCAATCATATTTATAAGGCTTTCCTGTTTCACCTTCCCCAACAGGAAGGCACTCCTGGGAAAGAGCTGCATTAACGAGCCTGCAGCTCATTAACAGTGTGACTTCATCTCACCAGCCTGGTGCCTCTCCCAGGTCATGCCCACCTCAGTGACCCTGTCTGGTGACCACTGCCCTCTGGCACAGGGGCCTGATTTGTCCTGGGAGCTCTTGGAGACATTTATAAACAATATTAAAGTGACAGAAGTGTGTTTTGAATAGCTTGGGATTCTGCAAATTCCTAAAAGTCGTGGTGGTAAATAATTCTCTTGATCTGTTTGTTTACATAGCCAGACTTCAAAGCAACTCACAGTTCACTTCACTAAACTTTCCAGCAAACAGGAAAATGATGGAGACCATCCTGATCCCTGCTCAGCTTGGCTGGAGAGGGCAGCAGAACGCCCCAGGGGTTCCCTGGGAGCACAGCTCAGGTTGTTTCAGCCACACACTCAGGAGCTGGGAGCAGGAACAAAGGTCCTACTGGCCACGAGGTGATTTGGGCTGAGTTAAACCCATCAGCTTGGTTCTGGACTGTGTCCCTTTTAAAAATAGGAGAAGGTTACAAAACAACCATCACAGAAACCTCTTTGCCTCCCATCCCCACTCCTGGGATGAATAATCCTGTGGAGGAGCAGTGGGCGAAGCATTAGGAGCTGACGTTTCTGCCAGCCCTGATTATAAACAACAACAGGACACAAATGGAAGAGCTCTTGGTTCATTTTTCCCATTAAAAAACCACTCGGAATTTCAAAGGAATCTGCCAGGGAAAGGCTTGTTTGAAAGTTCCACGGACGGAGCTACAAATCAACTCATTAACAATCATCTCTGTAATGGTGCTTGGGGGTGGGAAGGGGGCAGAGGAGGAAGGGAAGGGCTGTTTTCTCTCTGGTTTTGCTCTCTGTGCTGCACATGCAGGCTCTGGAGGGGTGACTCTCATCCTGACCCCCTGGTCCCTTCCATCAGCTGTGCCAGGAGCCCTGGGAGAGGGTCCCAAGGACCCCCAGGTGGATCTGGCTCTGTGGTGCCCAGCCCTGCTGTGGATCTGAGTTTGCTGCTGAAGAGAGGAAAACCCTCATTAACCTCAAAAACACCCTGGGGATGCTCAATCCAAAGGGAGGTGAAGGGATAGGATCGGGTATTTATTTGGTTTAGGCTTTTGTAAAATGCCTATGGTCAAACAAACATCTGGATTGTGGAATAGAGGCAGCCAGACACAGCCTGAGCCGGGCTGGAGACACCAACCACTCTCACATCCCACAGAGAACGGGCCAAGGAAAATCTGATCCACAAACAACAATTACCAAAGGCCAGGGGTTAAAATGACCGAGGACTGGCTGAGCCCTTTGGGAAGACACTCCTGGAGCTCCATTCCATGGCACTCTGGAATGTGCTGTGCCATGTGGAGCCTCTGAACTGGACAACAGCCCTACCCTGAATCCAGGGCAGGGACATGAACGAGGGTTTGGCAGAATTCCCATAACTCCTTGTGTCCCCAATAATTCAATCTAAACATTCCTGGTCCTGCACTGGGAAAGGCTCTGCCAGCTGGTTTGATGTGACCAGCAGGTGTCAGAACCCAGGACATCCCTCTGACTGCCCTGAAGGACTTGAGACCCTGCCAGGGGGCTCAGAGACCTTGGCACAGACCCCAAGACCCCTGTGCCTTTGATTTTGACCCGTGGAAAAAATTACCAACCTTATATGAGGGTCTGCAAGCCACGGAGGTTTAAGTAGAATGATCCTGAATTTATCACAGGGTGAAAATGTAAAATTTTGGGGTTTTTAGAATGGGGGTTCAGGAGGCAAGGTGGAGGAATCTGGGCATGTCCAGCCTTTCTCCTTCTCCTTCTTCTTGGCCTCCATCTTCTGCTGTGATGGTGGCACTTTTGGATCGGTTTAAGGTAGAAACTCACTGTCTAACATAGGTGATAGGTATTGGAAGCTATTGTAAATAATGTGCACGTAATTTTTAGTATAAAAGATAACACCACCCCAAGGGCAGTAAGTGTGCCTCTGTCTGACCTGCTGAACAGACCTCAGCAGGCCAGGGAAAGAATGTTATAGATAAGAAATAATAAACTATTGGAATATCACCAATACAGCCAGATGGGACGTGCCTGAGCTTGTCTGGCCTTGGTGCTGAACCAAACAGCAGCACTGTGGGGTTTGACCCCACAGACACTTTGGGCTGGCTGGGTGTGTGGTGTTTGACCCCAGGGACACTTTGGGCTGGCTAGGTGTGTGGTGTTTGACCCCAGGGACACTTTGGGCTGGCTGGGTGTGTGGTGTTTGACCCCACAGACACTTTGGGCTGTGGGGTGTGTGGTGTTTGACCCCACAGACACTTTGGGCTGCCTGGGTGCTGCAGTTGGCACGTGGGGACAAGGCCAGGCCTGCAGGAGCTCTGGTGGTGCTGGGATGGAGCTTCCCCCCAGAACAGGGGCTGCTCCTCAGGTTTCCCTTTGTGGAGAAGCTTTGAGGCCATGGTGAAGGAAAGGAGTCGGTTCTGATGGAAGGTTTTGATCCAGAGCTTTATTCTGGCCCTCAGGCCTCTGAATGCAGCAGCAGCTCCACCAGAACTCCCTGAGCCCGTGGCTGCTGCTCCTTTGAACCCCGGGGAGAGGGGCAGGGAAGGGGCAGGGAGCCACCAAGCAGGGACAGGAGGGGAGGGACAAAGGGACAAAGGACACCTGGATGGCCCAATGCCCCCAGGGGTAGAGGGCATCCTTTGGATCTGCCAATTCTGGAATGCCAGGAGTGACAGACAGTGCTGGGAGGGGAAAGGAGAGGGGACTGACACACCAGGCAGGGAATTATCAGGGGTATACCCGGGGTATCTGAGGCAAACCCTGACATCACACTGCAACCTTGAGAACGAGAACAGAAGAATCCTGACTCCTTCTTCAACTGCTGGGCTGGGAAAATAGACTTGCACATATCTCAGAGTCACTGTGACCAGCAGAAATCCTTAGAAACAGGAAATTCCTTGTGCATCAGAGCTGCAGTGAGGTGTTGCAGGACATGGAAGAAGAGATGTCCTGCAGGAGCTCAGGATCCGCCGGGAATCTGCTGCCACTGCTCCCTGGTGGAGATTCCAGCTCGATGTGGAGCCTGCAGTGGGGAAGGCTCTGCCAGCAGCTTTGATGTGACCAGCAGGAAATTCCTCGTGCTTCAGACCTGCAATGAGGTGTTGCAGGACATGGAAGAGGATGTTCTGCAGGAGCTCAGAACTGGAGATCCGCTGCCACTGATCCCTGGTGGAGATTCCAGCTCAAGGTGGAGCCGTTCCAAGCTCTGCTCTCCAGGCTGGGATGTTCATCCCACATAACACAAGGTTTCCTTTTCCCTTATCCTCTTGGTAATGGATTCTGCATCCAGGAGGAATTGGGAATTCAACCAACGCCATCCCATAATGCTGGCTGATCCCATTCTCTGATTAACAGGCAGTGGGAAAAGCCAGAGAGAATTTGAGGTTCCAAATTCAGACCAGGTTCAGAAATCACACAAGGATTAAGAGCAAGGTTATGGAAATGGTCCAGTCTCATTCCTTCCCTGCCAACAGAGCAGCCCCTCCTTGGGGGTGCCACCACTGCCTTTGAGGAATCACAAAGGATTGACCCCACACCCCACTCCTTAAAAACAGGGATGGGTAAAACCAGAATCCTGGAATGGTTCATTTGCAAGGGACATTAAATCCCACCCAGTGCCACCCCTGCCATGGCAGGGACACCTCCCCCTGTCCCAGGGTGCCCCAGCCTGGCCTTGGGCACTGCCAGGGATCCAGGGGCAGCCACAGCTCCCTGGGAATCCCATCCCAGCCCTCCCCACCCTCCCAGGGTACAATTGTGAAAGGTTTTAAAGGCTCTGGCTCAGAGGGAAGGAGGATGCAGAACAGGTCAGACAGTCCCACAGAGGATTTTGGACAGGCACTTTGGGCTCTGCATTTCTTGTTAAGAAATCCATTCACAGATTTCCACATGGCCCATCCCACTGGAATACAGTGAATTGCTCAGATCTTTTAGCAAGTACCTGTGAAAACATCCTGCACCTCAGGCTGCAGGAGATTGAACATAATCAAGAGGGTGAGAGAACATCTCTCGCAGACTTTGCTGTGATTTTTTTTAGAAATCAGCTGGGTTTTTATAGAGATGAGAAAAAAAGAGACAAAGAATCTATTTCAGCACTTAGCTGTGATCCTGGGAGACGTAACAGGGCTGGAATTAATCTCAATAAACACAAGGCACAATTCTCTTGTGTTTAATTAATTGGAATTAATCCAAATAAACACAACTCCCTGTGCACAGGTAACAATGTGGAGAAACACCTCCAGTTCTCCAGGACACCAATTTCCCCCTCCAGAATCCAAGGGAAGATTCAAACAAGACCCAAAATGGAATTTAATGCCTGAAACTCCTGGACTGCTCTGTTGGTTTGACACCAACACTTCCAGCCCTTCAACCACTGAGCCCAAGGTACCACAAATGAGCAAATGCTCCCCAAAAAGTGCAGAGATTTTTCCCAAATGCAGAGATTTGCCCCTCCTGCCATTCCCAGGGTGTGTTTTGGTGCTGCCAGGGTCAGAGGCAGACAAGTGCTTTGTTCTCTTGTGCTTTGGGGTTATTTTTAGACCTTTGAGTTTGAATTAAATGTCAGTGGTAATTAGCGAAGAGAGAACGTCAGCTGCGGGCAGCACATGAGCAAACACACGTTGGATCCTGAAAGAATGGAAAGATTTCTCCTTTTTCAGGAACTGTTTTCTTTGAGGTCATTTTTTCTGCTCCTGTATTGTAGCAGAGGAACTTTGCAACATAAATTAATTTTGTGATTTTTCTCCTCTGCTCTTATTCCACTCCCCTAAGGAAGAAATAGATGCAAAGTGGATGTAAAAACAATTGCAATAACTCCACACCAAAACTCTTTTTTTAACCTCCAGTAAATGTTTTAAAAGCTCCAGAGCTGAACAGCTCCAAAATCCAATTTACAACTTCCCTTCCTCCCAGCCAAAGGAAGTGGGGAATTCTTTAAAAGCTCCATTTCACAGAATATTTGAGCTCATCCCAGCACAAATGGCAGGAGGTGATTCTGACTGGAAATTATCTCAGCCCTATTTTATATTGCAGTGGCATGGAGAAGCGATTTGTAAAAGGTTAAAAACTGAGGAAGAGAATGTTAAAAATAGAAATATTCATTCCCTGATTTGAACACATCCTTTCACAAGTCATTAATGCTCATAAACACATTGCTGGAAGCACTGCCAGGCAAGGAATTGCCTGAATATTTAAAATTACTCAATCAATTGTTGGCATTTCTTTCTAACCCTTCAATAATCGATATTTCCAGGCCCTGGATAAAAACACACACTGGAAGCACTGAGGATCACAAAGGTATGACATGAATTCACTCCAAATAGAAATGTGAAAGGTTTTAAGGGTCCCAGAGCAGCCTCAGAGGGAAGGAGGAAGCAGAACAGGTCAGACAGTCCCAGAGAGGATTTTGGACAGGCACTTTGGGCTCTGCAGAGCATTTATTGTTGAGAAATCCATGCACACATTTCCACATTCATTTAATACATTGAATTACTCAGATCTTTTAGCAAGTACTTGTGAAAACATCCTGCACTCAGCAAAAGCAAGGCAAGGCTGGAGGAGACTTAAAATAACCAGGAGAGGAGGAAACATCTCCCAGCCTTTGTCCCCACATCGCTGACACCTCCCTCAGCCAAAGGAGGAGATGGAGGAGATGGAGGAGATGGAATCCTGTGAATTCTGTGATTCTGTGAATTCTGTGAATTCTGAGATTCTGTGAATTTTGTGATTCTGTGAATTCTGTGAATTCTGAGATTCTGTGAATTTTGCGATTCTGTGAATCTTGTGATTCTGTGAATTCTGTGATTCTGTGAATTCTGTGAATTCTGTGATTCTGTGATTCTGTGAATTCTGTGATTCTGTGAATCTTGTGATTCTGTGATTCTGTGAATCTGTGTTTCTGTGAATTCTGTGATTCTGTGAATTCTGTGAATTCTGAGATTCTGTGATTCTGTGATTCTGTGATTCTGTGATTCTGTGAATTCTGAGATTCTGTGTTTCTGTGATTCTGTGAATTCTGTGATTCTGTGATTCTGTGATTCTGTAAATTCTGTGAATTCTGTTAATTCTGTGAATTATGTGATTCTGTGAATCCTGTGATTCTGTGAATTCTGTGATTCTGTGATTCTGTGAATTCTGTGATTCTGTGAATCCTGTGATTCTGTGAATTCTGTGAATCCTGTGATTCTGTGAATTCTGTGATTCTGTGAATTCTGTGATTCTGTGATTCTGTGAATTCTGTGATTCTGTGATTCCGTGATTCTGTGTTTCTGTGATTCTGTGAATTCTGTGAATTCTGTGATTCTGTGAATCTGTGATTCTGTGAATTCGGAGATTCTGAGATTCTGTGTTTCTGTGAATTCTGAGATTCTGTGTTTCTGTGATTCTGTGAATTCTGTGAATCCTGTGAATTCTGTGATTCTGTGAATTCTGTGAATCCTGTGATTCTGTGAATTCTGTGATTCTGTGATTCTGTGAATCCTGTGATTCTGTGAATTCTGTGAATCCTGTGATTCTGTGAATTCTGTGATTCTGTGATTCTGTGAATCTGTGTTTCTGTGCATTCTGTGAATCTGTGTTTCTGTGATTCTGTGAATCTGTGTTTCTGTGATTCTGTGAATTCGGAGATTCTGAGATTCTGTGTTTCTGTGAATTCTGAGATTCTGTGAATTCTGTGAATTCTGTGTTTCTGTGATCCTGTGAATTCTGTGATTCTGTGATTCTGTGAATCTGTGTTTCTGTGATTCTGTGATTCTGTGATTCCCTGGATGCAGAGAACCAGGAATTGGTTTGGTTCCAGTGCAGAGCCCGAGGGGACAGGCCGGGTCTGGCCCAGAGCCCCTTTAAACCAGAGCCAGGTTCAGCTTTTCCCTCACCCCAGGGCTCAGAAATAATCTCATCCTTTGGATCCTGAGACCTTTTGAAAGGGTCCCAGTGACACCAATTCCCTCCCATGGATTGTGGCCTTCCGGGCCCCTGGGCCTTTGAAGGAGAGTCTGGTTTCAGAACTGGAGCTGGGTTTAATTCCCTTGTGGGGCCACACCTGGTGACACCTTCCTTTGAACCCCTGCACTCTGCAGGAGGGAGGATTAGCACTTCCCTGTGGAATCTCCTGTGCCCAGCTGTTGGGCTTCATTTTTTTATTTATATTTTATTTTTTATATTTTTATATTTCATATTTTTTACTTAATTTTGTATTATTTCTATTTTATTTTAATTTTTATTTTCTATTTCTTATATTTTAATTTTATTTTAATTTTATATTTTTATTTTTGTTCTATTTTTTAATTTTTAATTTTTATTTTTTATCTTTTATGTTTTATTTTCTAGATTTTATTTTTTATCTTTTTTATTTTTATTTTTATTTTCTATTTCTTATTTTAATTTTAAAATTCTTTATTTTTAAAGATGAGGGAAAAGCTGAAACTGGCTCTGGTTTAAAGGGGCTCTGGGCCAGACCCGGCCTGTCCTCTCGGGCTCTGCACTGGAACCAAACCAATTCCTGGTGCTCTGGCATCCAGGGAATCACAGAATCACAGAATCACAAAAACACAGATTTACAGAATTCACAGAATTCACAGAATCACAGAATTCACAGGATTCACAGAAACACAGAATTCACAGAATCACAGATTTCACAGAATCACAGAATTCACAGAATTCACAGAATTTTTTCTCTTTTATTTTAATTTTATATTTCTTTTTTTTAATTTTTATGCTGTTTTTTATTTATATTTAAATTTTTTTTTTAGTATTTTTTATTTTTGTTGAGGTTGGGATTGAAGTTCTTGAGACAGGATTTTGTGTCTAGGTTTAAATGTTTATTTTTTTTAAATTTATGTTATACTCTCACAGCAGTGAGTTTTCTAGCATTTATTAACAAGGTATAAAATTGTGAACTATTTTTAGTGACAGATGTTTGGTTTTTTAATTTATGTTACAGTCTCACAGCAGTGAGTTTTCTAGTATTTATTAACAAAGTAGAAAATGGTTAACTATTTCTAGTGTCAGATGTTTATTTTTTAAATTTATGTTAAATTCTCACAGTAGTGAATTTTCTAGTATTTATTAACAAGGTATAAAATTGTGAACTATTTTTATAGTTAGATGTTTATTTTTTTGGCTGTTTAATTTTTAAAATTTATATTATAAATATATGTTCTCACAGTAGTGAGTTTTCTAGTATTTATTAACCAGATATAAAATGGTTAACTATTTTTATAGCTAACCATATATATGCCTATAGCATATATAGTATATAGCAATAGAATATATAATTATTTTTAATAAAGTTTTTAAAGGTTAAACTATTTAATTAAGAAATGGCACTTAAATTATTTTCACTTTTAACTCAATAACTAATTACTTAGGTCTGCAATGCAGAATTTTTTATTTAATTATAAAATACCACCCAAACCCAAGGAGAAGAAGGAAGAAGGTTAAGAAGAAGGACTAATTTTTGCTCTAAATTTTTAATTTTGCTTTTTATATATTACTATATTATAAAACTTTAAACTCCAAATTTTTTACTCTGTGATATCACATATTTTTAATTAGCTCTGCACTTGTAATCTTAGTGTTACCAATTAATTTTGGAAGATTTCTCTGTGGTTTTAGGTCAAATGTGGTGTTAGAGTTTGTTAGTAGAGAAAGTTTAAAATTCAACATCCAGCCCTGCAGGCTGAGCTTCCAGAGCACCAGATCTGGGCTTGCACTGGGAAAAAGGAAAGGAATGGTCATAAATTCATGGATTCACAATGATTAAAAAGAGGGAGATTCCAACCTTGGGAACACAAAGGTGAGAAACAGAATCAGAAAATCCCAGAATCAGAGAACTGGAGAAACCCAGAATAATAAAATCTCAGACTCCCAGAATTACAGAATCCCAGAATCAGAAAATCCCAGAATCAGAGAATCCCAGAATCCCAGAATCAGAAAATCTCAGAATCCCAGAATCACAGAATCCCAGAATCAGAGAATCCCAGAATCCCAGAATCAGAGATTTAGATAATCAGAGAATCAGAGAATCCCAGAATCAGAAAATCTCAGAATCCCAGAATCCTGGAATCCCAGAATCTCAGAATCAGAGAATAGAGAATCCCAGATTCAGAGAATCCCAGAATTCGAGTATCTCACAATCAGTGAATCAGAAAGTCACAGAATCAGAGATTTGGATAATCAGAGAATCAGAGATTTAGGTAATCAGAGAATCAGAGAATCCCAGAATCAGAAAATCTCAGAATCCCAGAATCAGAGAATCCCAGAATCCAAGAATCTCAGAATCTGAGAATCCCAGAATGAGAGATTTAGATAATCCCAGAATCAGAGAATCCCAGAATCAGAAAACCCCAGAATCCTAGAATCAGACATTTAGATAATCAGAGAATCCCAGAATTCCAGAATCAGAGAATCCCAGAATCAGAGATTTAGATAATCCCAGAATCAGAGAATCCCAGAATCAGAGATTTAGGTAATCCCAGAATCAGAGAATCCCAAAATCAAAGATTTAGATAATCCCAGAATCAGAGATTTAGATAATCCCAGAATCAGAGAACCCCAGAATCAGAGATTTAGGTAATAAGAGAATCAGAGAATCCCAGAATCAGAAAATCCCAGAATCAGAGAATCCCAGAACCAGAGAATCCCAGAATCCCAGAAAGGTTTGGGCTGGAAGGCACCTTAAGGACCCCCCCACCGTTCCCCTGCCATGGTCAGGGACATTTTCATTTTCCAGTGTCCCAGGGTGCTCCAAGCCCTGCCCAAGCTGCCCCTGGACCCTCCCAGCACTGTAACAAGCATTATCCCACTGTTTCCAAAGGAGCTGGGATTCAGGGATGTGCTGGGAATGGCACAAATTTCAAACCCTCCTCAGCTTCAGGAAAGGAACCCATTCCTAAACAGCCTCATTTTTCCTGAAAGAAGGTGGATTCATGCAGTGATTAACAGCAGTCACCACCTGGCAATCAGAAATGCCCTCAGATGATGCTAAAAGCTCATTAATGTCATCCCTGAAACTGGAGCAGCTCCTGGCAGAGCAGCAGCAATCCTGACCCACACATTTACTGAAAGCTGGGCCTGCCCTGGGCCTAATCTAAAACTGATGGGCAGGATTATTTTTAGTTTAACCTTGGTATTTGGCTAAAAGGAATGCAAATGCCATTGCTGAAGGAGAAAGGGGGAATAAAGGAGACAGAAATAACAGCTGGGTGGAAAATGAAAGCCCAGCACTGAGCGTGACCCCTGCAATTAGGCACACTCAGGTAATTGATCTTTAGCTGTGATGTCACAAAAGGGACATTTGTGAAAGTGAAACTTGAACTCAGGTAATGCTCCAGCAGCCCAGATGGGAATCACCAGCTTTAAACCAAAATCCATTTTCTCTGTTTGGATTTGAAATCTCCTCCTCCAGGGCTTTATTTTCTTTATTTCCTCCCTCCCAGCACTGCTCTGCCCCAGCTCATTTCACTTCCACAAGGGAAAGTGGAAACAGCAAATCCAGGCCCTGGAATGGTGTGGCTGATCCCAGGGTCACCCTGGATATTTGGGAATCACAATTCCATTTTGATTTGGGGTTTTTTTGTGGTTTTTTTTCTTTTCTTGCTTCCTATGGACCAATGGAAGAGGTGCCCAAGGCCAGGCTGGACAGGGCTTGGAGCACCTGGGACAGTGGGAGGTGTCCCTGCCATGGCAGGGCTGCAATGGGATGATCTTTAATCCCATAATTATCCCCCCCATGGATTCCTGCCATCTGTGCTCATTTACCCAGCGTAACAGGATTGAAATTCCTGGTTTATACAGCCAGGAAGATCCTGGGGAATTCTCCTCTATCCTTCCTGTTTATCCATCTGGAAAGAGCTACATGAAAACCTCACTGTTTAAGAGGGATTGAGGCAGATAAATCCCATTAATGGGAATATATTGACTCTACAGTGAGTTAAAGCTACAGCAAAAGGCACATGGGTCACAGAAAAAAGGAAAAATCAAATTTGAACCTGAACTTGGAATTCCACCTGAGCAACTCTTCAGTTTATCCTTTTTATGTGAGATTAGAACCCTGCACATGTCCCTTCCCACCTGGGTTCCTCTGGTAGTTTCAGCATAGAAAACTCTGTGGAATTTGATTACCTTTAATTTATTAAAAATAAAAAGCTTTGATCTCTTATTAACATTCTGAGCTCACCAACATCCCACCCCCAGATTTCACCCGAACACTCAAACCAAGCATTTTTTCCTTTAATTTGAAATGTCTCTCTCTTTTTGTCTTTTAATTTTTCCAGGGGAACTTAATAAAAACCAGGTTTTGTTGACTGAACAGAGAAGCCGGGTGTGTAAACAAAGGAGATTCTTGTGTGAAAGTCAATTCTCTCTGGCTTCTAGGAATTCCACTGGGCTAAAATTAGAAAGACCTGGACCCAACCTTGGACTTGGGCTCAGGGGGAAAATCCTGAAGGCAGTGCTGGGAACAGCCAGTGGGGAATGGGAATCACAGCAAATTCCTGGGTTCCTCAAGGATTCCAAGGTCTCCCAAGGTAGATTTTCTCCCAGGGATAAAGTGGAAGAATTTAAATGATTTTATACCAAAACCTTGAGCCACCAGCCAGGCAGACTCTGTGACCATAATTCACCCTAAGGACTTTGAACATTCCAATTAAATGAACTCCCTCCTTATTAATTGCCCTAATTTTGATTCCTAATTAAAAGTGTTTTACTTTTTCATGGCATCAGCTCCACTGAACATGTGGCAAAGCTCTTCTCCTGCTGTTGTACCCAAGTTCTGAGCCCTTTTCCCACTTTTTCTCCCCCTTTTTCCATCCTTTCCCTTTGGTCTCTGCCTCTTTCCTTGGTTCTTTTCCCCCTTTCCCACTGCCTGCCCATGGTTGGATTTCCCTCTCCATTTTCCTCTCTTTCACTTCCCCCCAAAAACCTCCAAATGCTGGAACCCAGGGCACAGGGGAGATTTCTCTGCCTGTCCTGACCCCCAGGAGAAAACTGCTTTTAACCTTCATCCATGGAGAAAGCTGCCAAGAGTTTGGGATGAATTGGGATCTGTGAGCGTGTGAAATGGATTGTGGTGGAGTTCAGCACAGGGTGAAAAACTTGGGGGATTTAGTGTGGAAAAAGTTTAGTATGGAAGAAAAAGTTTAGGATGGAGGAGAAAGTTTAGGATGGAGGAGAGAGTTTAGGATGGAGGAGAGAGTTTAGGATGGAAAAAGTTTTGTGTTTCTAGTAAGGGGGTGGGCAGGAGACAGGCTGGAGGATTTGGGGCATTGTCTGATCTCCTTCTTGTTCCTCATCTGCTCCATTTCCTGCAGGGTTGGGCACAGGGGATTGAGTAGAAAGAGCCAAAAGCTGATGTTGGATGGACAAATAATCAGTTATTGGTAGGAAGGGGGAAATAGAATACATTCCAAGAGATAATTGGACAAAACAGCTTTAAAATACCTCAAATCTGGGTCTGGTGACTTTTGGTGCCTTCTCTGCACCTGAGTCTGAGGTGCAGACAGTGCTGAGCTTTTCAGAAGGGAAAAATAAACAACAACCTGAAGAGTGAAAACCCAAGAGTTTTCACTTGGGTCCTGTTTGTGTCTCATTGCTGGCACAGAGCTTTTTAGGGGTCTCTCCATCAGGGGGACCCCGAGGGGGGTTTGAACAGTTGCTGCCCTGTGTGAGGGCTGAGCTCACCCCCTGCAGGTCAGGACCCAGCTCTGTTTTTAAGGCTTTGGCTTGGAAACGTGGCCTGGGATTGAGCTGGGGTCCCTCTGGGTTTGGTGATTGCACTGGAGAAATGCACATGAGTGATGATGAGATAGGGGAAAGCAATTCCTCCCTGTGAGGGTGGGGAGGGCTGGGATGGAATTCCCAGGGAGCTGGGGGTGCCCCTGGAGCCCTGGCAGTGCCCAAGGCCAGGCTGGAGCCCCTGGGGCAGTGGAGGTGTTCCTGCCCTGGCAGGGGTAAATGGGATGAGTTTTAAGGTCCTTTCCAACCCAAACCATTGCAGGATTCCCTGTCCCAGGCCAGGCTGGAGCAGTTTGGAGCAGTCTGGAACAGTGGAAGGTGTCCCTGGGTGGAACTGGGTGAATTTGAGGTCCCTTCCCACCCAAACCTGGGGTTCCACGAGCTCCCTGTGCATCCTGAAATGTGCATTTCTCCAGCAAATCTCTCCATTTTGCTTTCCACTTTCCATTCCTTATTCCTCCCAAGTCAGCTGCTTCTTCCAGGTTGGGAATAGCATGGACACAACCTTCTGTGGTGTTTCTAACACCAAAAATTGCCTGGGAATCCTGGCTGCCAAAGCACAGCAGGAATATCTGTGCTGGAGGGAAGTGCTGGACAGAGACACGGACAGGAGCTGCTGCTCCAGCTCTGCTCATGGGGCAGGGATGGGAGAGCCCCTTCCAGATGTTCCCAATTCTTTTTAATCTCCAGATCGAGCTCTGGATTCTCTCCCTCCTCAATCCTCCTGCTTGGAACTTGCTACAGATGCATCTGAATTATAGCCCAGGGTTGGTTCTGGAGCTGGAAATGCTGAGTTTGGTCATTTCTTTGCCAAGAAGGAGGGCAGGGCCCTTCCCAGCCAGGGATTTCTGCATCCCCAAGGCCCCAGCTCCCCCTCTCCTCACTGATACATCCCCTGACCACGGGCAGGAAGTTTCCTGCACACAAGGAACCAAAGGAATAACCACAACCATTTGAACCTCGTTTGTGAGGGAGCCACCCCCAGCCTCAGCAGGGACTCAAACAGACACTGGGGATGTCCCTAAACTCTGAATTAGACCAGGAATTGCCCCCTTGAGCCCTGAGCTCGAGTCCTGCTCCATCCCAGTTCTCTCCTGTTCCATGGAAGTGATGCCACCTCCCCACTGGAGCTGCCCAGGTTACCTCTGGACCATCCCCTCCTCAATCTCCATCCACACTTTGCTCTCCTGTGCACAGGGCCAGAGCTGTGCCCCAGATCATTTCATAATTTCATAATTCTGACTCCCAATTCCTCCCCTTCCTTTGGGAAAAATGCATTTTTTGCAATACCTATGTTGTAACTTTCTAGAGCACATGCTTCCAATTTGAGCATGATTTTCCAAAGCTCCTAGCACGCAACCACAGAAGTTCCTCATTTCTTTCCCTTTTTATTCTCCATTTAATCCATCCTCCCTTTTGATGCTTTGGATCATCTTTCTATCTCACATCTTGGCCTCCAGTAGAAAAGCTTTTAGTTGTAACCACGGACTTAAACCCCACAGAGAAGCCCAACAATTAATCTGGGGGATTTAGGCAGAACTCTCTCCTCTCCTTGCTGACTTCCCATTTTCCACCTCCTCCCAACCCCAAACTCTAAAGCAGAGGAGAAACTTCTGAAGAGCTTCACCGGTTTGAAACCAAAAAGGGAGAAAATGAACCCAAATTTAGTTGCTGTCACCAGTTTTCTGAGTGACTTTGGCTGTGTTTTATTCCCAGTCTCCCAACAGATGATGGGGGGGACCAGAAGCTCCCCTGCCTCCCCCTCATCACTGAAATATCTGAGATTCCCAGGAGCACAGAGCCTTTCAGCACATGGATGGATCCCCACTCTGGAAGCACAAACCCCATTTCCAGCCAATTCCCTTCCCTCTGCAGCTCCAACCCAGATCTCTTCTTCAGCTGTGACCAATTTAGGGCCAATTCTTGAGCTCTTGGGGCATTTTGCCATCAGCCAAAAGTTGGCTTTAATGTCCTTTATCATCCCCAGTTCTTCCATGGGGATGTTCCATAAAAAATTGGACACTGCACTATCCAAACCTGGGCCAGCCATGGTTTCTCTGGGAGAGCCTGAAAACCAAAGCAAGAAGGGTTGAGCCTGGTTTTGTGCTCTAGAACTGCAATAAAAGAGTTATTTTAGGCCTGGACACACCTTGTTATTCCTTAAACTGGGAAAAAAGCCCAGTGTGGCTCCCCAGCTGATGCCTTTTGGGATTCTGGCTCTGTGGAGTCAGGATAAAAATTAATCTTGGTCTTATTGGTGCCTCCAGGGGACAGGACGTTCCCAGTGCCTCACACAGCAGTGCAAGTGTTTGCTTTTGCTTTGGGGGGAGAGAAGAAAATGAAAAAAGGAGGGCAAACAAAGCCCAGAACAATGAAGCAAATGAATTACAGCACACTCTAGCTGGCTTCAAATAACAAACATGACCCTGCTCACAGGAACACGAGTCCCTCTCTGCTTTGAGTGTCCCTGGAAATCACAACAGCATGGACACTCCTGGACCTGGGATTTACTATTAAACCTGAGCTCAGCCATTGCAGAGTTTGGGATGGGGTTTCAGAGCCAGCTGTAGCTCCCAGCTGAGGGATTTGAGCTTTTTTGGGCCAGAAGGTGCCATTTCCCTGAAACCTTCTGGTCCAAAGCATTGTTTGGACAAATCAACTCTGCCAAAAGGTTCCCAAATCCCTCCTCCTCTTACACAAGCTCTTTCTTGTAAGGCTGCTCACTCTGTCTGGGAGTGAGCTCTGTCAGAGTTACAGGGCTCAGGGTTACAGTCCTGACTCAGGCAGATGATTAATAACAAGTGAGGGGCAGCACAGCCCAGATTCCTCTCCAGAGGGGATTTAGCAAAGCCAGGCTGTGCCAGGGGTGCATCCAGACCTGGCTGGAAAATGTGGATTCCCCCTCCAGCACCACAGAGCAAACTGCAGGGGCACAGGGATGGATCTTGCACTGCTGGGGATGGCTGCAAGGACCTGCAGGTCAACCCCACCTGGTGCCACCCTCAGCACAGAACAGCTCCCAGCAGGAGCTGAAAGCAAAATCAATGAGATTTAGGAAAAAAGTACAACCAAACCATGCAAGGGGTTTAGAAACCCTTTTCCTCCCTCCCAGTCAGAGGGGAGGACTCTGGGGCTCACAAAAGGCTCAGTAAGGAGGGTTTGCTCCAGGATAAAGCTGCAAACAGGAGCAGCACAGGGACCTGAGCAAGCTGGGAGGACTGGCCTTTGTGGAGAAGCCCAGAGCACCCACATTTTCCTAGAAATTGTCTTAATGTCCATTGGGAATGTTAAAAAAATTAGATAAGTGGGCAAGTGCTGGTGTCAGAGTGGAATATAAAGAGTGGAGATGGAGCTCCAAGGCAAAGGCACCACCTGTGTGACCTCCCCTGGCTGGGGCTGTAGATTGAGGCACTTGGGGAAGGATGGGGCCTTGCAGCCTGGAACCTCTTCCAGTGTCAGCAAAGGAACCTCATCTACAGCAGATCACCCTTGAATTGGTGAATTGGTAAAATCTACAGCAAATCACCCAATGAATTGGTAAAATCTGGTGAATCCAGGGCTTTTCCTGGAGCAGCAGCCAGGCCTGGTTTTACACAGCTCCCTTCTCACCTGGGATGGATCCTGGGGCAGCTGGGGCAGTGCCCCGTGCACATCTCAGCCAGGGCACACTCGTGCTCTACCACCCAGCCCCAATTCTGGAACTGGGCAGGGAGAAAAGGCCAGCTCAGCACCCAGCTCCTCCACACTGCTCAAACCACCCAGCTGAGGGCTGAAAACAGGCAGGGAAACCTCACTGCACAGGGGGGCTGCAACAGCCTGGTCAGAGAGTGAGAAAACGGCTTCGTGTGCTCACAGTGCACTTGGGAGACTTTTTAGGGAGTTGGAGAAAAACAATGATCACTTGTTAGTATAAACAACCTGCAGGTTGTGCTTTCCTACTCAGTTTTTCTGTTCTTCTCAAGGAGTGTTTGTGAGAAAGTTTTTGTTAATTAGCCAATCAAGAAGAATGTGTTGAATCTATCTATAAGAGAAATTTTTTTGTTTCTTTGTATTAAAGCTGCTCTTTTGCAAACCAGCCTTGGAGTGAATCTGTGTCATTTCTTGCTCAATGGTGACACACAGGCTGTGTGAGGAGCAGGATCCAGATCTCCCTTCGTGTTGGATCTGTCAGTTCTCAGGTTTGCCTCTTGTGCCACAGCTTTTATTGCCAGGGGAAAATGGCCAAGCAAAGGGCTCATTTCTGCAGGGTGGTGGGAGATTGAGGGAGTTGATGGGGGGGGTTGGGGTGGGCTGGTGGGCAGTGACAGCACCTGAGGGAATGGCTGGGGCTGTGCCAGGGAGGGAATGGCTGGGATCAGGGAAAGGTTGGATTTTGGGAAAGGCTCTTCCTCCAGAGGGGCCTGGTGAAATTTCCAATAGGAAAACTTGCTGTGGGTGCACTGGGTGATTAGAGCTCATTGAAACTCACTCCCTCTTCTTAATTAAAGTATTGGAGCACATTTTGTGCAGGCTGAACTCGTTACTGCTCAGAGAAAAATCAAATTTGACCCTTTAATGTGCCTTTAAAATAAAGCAACTCCCTGTGGACTCATTTCTTTGAGGAAGCAGCACCTGCTGCAGGACAGCCCTCAGATCCCTGCAGTGCCAGCTGGTGACACTGCTGAGGGGACTCTGTGCTCAGGGGTTTAGGGCATGGGAGCTCCTTCCCCACCCTACTGAGAGCCCCAGCCAGGGGAGGCCTCGGAGCAGCCAAGGAATTCCTTCTGTGGGGCAGGGACAGGACCCAGGCATGGCTGGGGCTGTGCCAGGGCAGCCCAGGCTGGATTTTGGGAAAGGCTCTTCCCCCAGAGGGTGCTGGCACTGCCCAGGCTCCCCAGGGAATGGGCACGGCCTGAGGCTGCCAGAGCTCCAGGAGGGTTTGGACAGCGCTGCAGGGATGCCCAGGGTGGGATTTGGGGGTGTCTGTGTGGGGTCAATGATCCCAGGGGTCCCTTCCAGCTGAGGATATCCCACATTGAATGATGCCATGTGTTCCATGAAATCCCAGCCCTGCTGTTCCCAGAACCCATCCTGCCACTCACCCCAGAACCTGAGGGGAGGGCACAGCAGGAGGATCCATCTTTACCCATTCAGGGGATTGAATCCTCATCCAGAAGCTGAGGGGAGGGTAGAGCTGGAAGATCCTCTTGTTCCTTTCAGGGCATTGAATCCCCACCTCAGATCCTGTGGGCACAGCAGGAGGATCCATCAGGTTCTGTTCAGGGGGTTGAATCCTCACCCCAAAACCTGAGGGCTGTGCAGGAAGATCCCCCGGTCCCTTTTAGGGGATTAAATCCTCACCCCAAAACCTGAGGGCACAGCAGGGGGATCCATCTTTACCCATTCAGGGGATTGAATCCTCACCCCACAACCTGAGGGCACAGCAGGAGGATCCATCAGGTTCTGTTCAGGGGATTGAATCCTCACCCCAAATCCTGTGGGCACAGCAGGAGGATCCATTTTTTTCCCATTCAGGGGATTGAATCCCCACCCAAAACCTGAGGGCACAGCAGGGGGATCCACCAGATCCCATTCAGGGCATTGAATCCTCATCCCAGATCCTGTGGGCACAGCAGGAGGATCCATTTTTTCCCATTCAGAGGATTAAATCCCCACCCAAAACCTGAGGGCACAGCAGGGGGATCCATCTTTTCCCATTCAAGGGATTAAATCCTCATCCCAAAACCCGAGGGCACAGCCGGGGGTTCCATCAGGTCCCATTCAGGGGATTGAATCCCCACCCCAAACCCGAGGGCACAGCAGGAGGATCCATTTTTTCCCATTCAGGGGATTGAATCCTCACCCAGAAGCTGAGGGCACAGCAGGGGGATCCACCAGATCCCATTCAGAGGATTAAATCCTCACCCCAGATCCTGTGGGCACAGCAGGGGGATCCCCATGTCCCTCTCAGGGTTGAGTCCTTGGCCACGTGGGCTTTGCTGGATCAGAGCACAGACCCAGCCAGGCTGGGCTTTTAGAGCCTGATGACCTTTAAGGATGAGAAATAATAAAAGGAAAAACGTGAACCCTGACAAATTCATAACTCCAGCACAGGGGAAAGGAATGTATTCCTTGTACATATGAAAAAACACTGCCCAGGACATGTCTATTTTCTTTTCCATCCCGTGGCTGTTCTGAATTATGTACAGAATATTCCCTGGTTGTTTGTTCTGGTGCATTTTTGTGTGGGGGTACTTTGGCTGTCCCAAATGAGTTCATTATCACTGATCAAATGGATGAAACACCCTTTGTTTTGTCTCCCCAGCATCCCGTGGATGTGCTGTGTTCCTGGAGGAGCTGGGATGCTATTCTGTTCTCCAGCAGGATCTGTGAGAGGCACAATCCCATTTTCCATCCACCTCAGGAAATATGGATTTGGAATTCAATGCCACTGGCATTACTCAGGGAGATGGGAGGGAAGGGGGAGATTTGCCAACCTCCAGCTCCAGCCACCTCTTTAATGGTGACAGCAAACAAGAACAGGTCATTCCTTGTGGTTATCCCAGCTGGGGGCTGAGGCATGGATGGATTGTCCCTTGGTGTTATCACTTTGGGGTGCAGATAAAGGGGATCAGCTCTTGAGCTGGGAAGGTCCCTCCATCCCAAAGCAAAACCAAATGTGTGCCCAAGCTCTTGTTGAAGATCCCAAAGCAATGTGAGATATCAGCAAACAGCTCAAAAACTCACAGCATTCAGCAAATACAAAATTAAAAAAAAAAATGTGGATTTCTTTTAATATGGAAAAGTTGTGCCCAATGTTTCCAGTGAAGCTGAAGAAATCCCATCCTTCTGTGAAATATTCATAAAAAATGACAGTAACAAGAGTTTATTTTTAGCCTGTTGAAAGCTTTCCTCGCTTTGTACTTTCCTTGCTTTGTACTTTCCTCATCCAGCAGCAGCCACAAACCAAACTGGAGCTTTGTTTAGAGGGAAAAAATCAAAGCAAGGCGCAGGAGGAGGTTCCCAGACCCCAGGCTGCTTTCCCTGCCCCTGGCACAGGGGGAGATGTCCCTGCCCATGGCAGGGCTGGCACTCGGCAGGTTTAAGGTCCCTTCCCACCCCAACCATCTGGGATTCCACGGCTCCACGATGTGATTGTATAAAATATCTCAGGATGATCTTTTGTCGCTGAATTCTTTCAGGCAATCTCCAGGAGAAATCTGAATTCCCTCCACATGAAGCTCCGCTGATGTTTTTAAACGTTGCCATCGTTTTTTCCTCCTTTTCACCTCTCAGCATCCGACGAGGGCACCGAACACAAAGGAGATTTTCTTCTTCCTTGAGAACAAAGTATTTGGCTCCCTCCTGTGGCTCCGGCGTTGTGAATTCCCCAGCATTGATTAGACACGGCAGGAAGAGCAATTCCTGCTGGATGCCCCGTCCCTGGCAGAGCCGGGGCTCGCTGGGCCCACGGGGATTTTCTGAGCTCCAGGATTACCAGGAATGCCACAGGAACTGCACAGGGCACCGCGAGGGCAGGGATGGAGCAAAGCACTGAAGTGTCATGGAATGACACCAGCAGTAACCCTGGGCTTCCCTTCCCTTCCCTTCCCTTCCCTTCCCTTCCCTTCCCTTCCCTTCCCTTCCCTTCCCTTCCCTTCCCTTCCCTTCCCTTCCCTTCCCTTCCCTTCCCTTCCCTTCCCTTCCCTTCCCTTCCCTTCCCTTCCCTTCCCTTCCCTTCCCTTCCCTTCCCTTCCCTTCCCTTCCCTTCCCTTCCCTTCCCTTCCCTTCCCTTCCCTTCCCTTCCCTTCCCTTCCCTTCCCTTCCCTTCCCTCTTCCACAACCAGCAGCCACAATTAATCCTGCTTTTCATACATTTCATAAGAAGAGACATTTAATTTACATTTAATAATAGGTTTAATAACAACGAGACATTTAATAATAAGGCGATGAAAATGCACATCTGTGAGCAGGGATCTCCTGCAGCTCTCTCTGATGAGATCACATTCCCCTCATTGAAGCCAGACTGGGGGAGGAGAGGACAGAAAATACAAAATGAAACCATTCCTGCTCCACCTGTGGCTGGGAACTGGGGCTGTTTTGGGACCTCACCCCTCATTTATGGCATTTCTCACTCCCTGCCTTTACCTGGAGGTGCAGCAGCCGCAGAGCCCCGAGCGCAGCTGAGCTGAGCAGGCTCTGGATGGCAGCAGCGCCCAGCGCACAGCTCGGGGGGAATTCCATCCCTCCCTCCCTCCCCGCCGATGGGACAGGGACAGGGACCCAGCTTGGGGACAGCGCCAGGACAGGGACCTGGCACGGGACAGCCTGGGGACAATGCTGGAACAGGGACCTGGCACGGGACAGCCTGGAGACAGCAGCAGGACAGGGACCCGGCATGGGGACAATAAAGGGACAATGCTGGGACAGGGACCTGGCATGGGGACACTGAGCAGACAATGCTGGGACAGGTCCCCGGCGCAGGGATGACCTGGGGACAATGGCAGGACAGGTACCCAGCACAGGGACAACCCAGGACAACGGTGGGACAGGTACCCAGCATGGGGACAATGATGGGGAAATGGCAGGACAGGGACCCCGGCACAGGGACAGCCTGGAAACAATGCCAGGACAGAGACCTGGCACGGGGACAGCCTGGAAACAATGCCAGGACAGAGACCTGGCACGGGGACAGCCTGGAGAGCAGCAGGACAGGGACCCGGCATGGGGACAATAAAGGGACAATGTTGGGACAGGTCCCCGGCGCAGGGATGACCTGGGGACAATGGCAGGACAGGTACCCAGCACAGGGACAACCCCAGACAATGCTGGGACAGGGACCTGGCATGGGGACAATGATGGGGAAATGGCAGGACAGGTTCCCGGCACAGGGACAGCCTGGGGACAAGGCTGGCACAGGGACCTGGCACGGGACAGCCAGGAGACAACGGCAGGACAGGGACCTGGCATGGGGACAACACGGGGACAAGGCTGGGGCAGGTACCCAGCATGAGGACAACAGAGGGACAACAGGAAATGTACCTGGCATGGGGACAATGATGGGGACAATGCTGGGACAGGTCCCTGGCACAGGGACACCTGGGGACAACGGCAGGACAGGGACCTGGCACAGAGACAATGGGGGTATAATGCTGGGACAGGTCCCTGGCACAGGGACACCTGGGGACAATGCCAGGACAGGTCCCTGGCACAGGGACACTGAGGGGACAATGGCAGGACAGGTCCCTGGCACAGGGACACCTGGGGACAGTGGCAGGACAGGGACCTGGCACAGGGACACTGAGGGGACAGTGGCAGGACAGGTCCCTGGCACAGGGACAATGGGGGTACAATGCCGGGACAGGTCCCTGGCACAGGGACAATGGGGGTATGATGCTGGGACAGGTCCCTGGCACAGGGACACTGAGAGGACAATGCCAGGACAGGTCCCTGGCACAGGGTCAGTGGGGGTACAATGCCGGGACAGGTCCCTGGCACAGGGACACCGAGGGGACCCAGCTGTGCCCTGCCCTGCACACACCCTGTGCCACCTTTCTTCCACTGAAGGGCCAATGGACAGAGGAGGTTTCACTTTGTAATTTTTTGTAATTTTTCCTGTTCTTCCAGACCTGCTGGAAGACACCACCAGCAGGTGGATTCATTAATCATACCCTCAATAATTAGTCCATACCTTCAATAATTAATCCATACCCTCATTAATTGATCCATACCTTCATTAATTAATCCCTCAAAACCAGACCTTACAGTGAGGGGCAGCCTGCACCCCTTCAGATTCCCTTCCACAGGCCTGGACAGACAAAAAAAGGCATTTTCAAGGCACCTCTGAAAGTAGGAGCTCCAATGCTCCCCTCCCAAGCACCTCACCTGTCCCAACCAGCCAAAACTAACATGGAAAAATGGAATTGTTTAGGTTGAAAAAGACCTTGAAGGGTTTTCTACACTAATCACACACTAATTGCTCAACGGGGATTTTCTCTGCTCCAGTAACCCCTGTTCCTCGAGGCAGCTGAGCCAAACAGGAAAAAGGAAATGATTTATTATTTTATTATTAATTTAATTGTATATTATTATTTTATATGTATTTATTTATATAATTTATTTCATATTATTAATTTAATTTTATATTATTATTTTATATTTATTTGTATACTGTATTTTATATTAATAATTTATTTTTTTCACACTTTTCCCAAACGCAGTCCAACGGCTGTTGCAGGGAGGGTTTGTGGAACATGGGATTCTCAGGAACAGCAGTTCCTTCTAGCCCTAATTAGCAGGTAATAAAGATGCAGTTGGAACTGCAGTGACAGTGACATGGGACACTCCCACATGGGACACAAGGGTCCAGAGCGAGGGCTGGACCCTGATCTCTGCCCTGTGCTCTCCTTTATCTCTGATTTATGGGCCCTTGCAGTTATAGGACACAAAATAACACAACACAGCTCTTTCAAGGTAAAAAGAGTATTTTTAATTTTTGATTCTAACACGTATAAATTTCTAAAAGTAACAGGAGATTGGAGGGTGACAGTGCCTGACGGGATCAACGGGAGATGTGCTCATCTGATGATGATCGACAAGTCTCAGATTTATTGATGAACAGGCACTTTTATAATCACAGTAATAAGGCTCATCCATATTGCAAAAGTAGAGCTCATTATTGGTCAGCTATAAAAAGTCAGTCCCACCTTTCTCAGGATGTTTGTGGCTTCTTTTTTACCTCCTGTTATCACAGATTTTCTTGAACAGCTTCTTGCTCAAAGAAACCATGGCCTTGAATTAGGCAGATGTCGCTATCAGACACAAAGGAACACGAGCACACACCCCTTTCAAGGTGAAGGAAAAAAGGGAAGTTTTATTTTCTGACTCCTATATTTATAGTTTTACAAAGGTGACAGAGGATTGGAGGGTGACAGTGACACCTCTCCAATGACACTGGCTACAACAACAGTCCATCAATTCTCTCCTCCTCCATCAAAGGAATGTGAACAACAAGTTATTTACAAGAAAGTGCGTGATAAAGTTCCTTAGAAGAATGTCAACATCAGAAGGCCTTGAGAATCTTAAAAAACCAGGGTGACAGGCAGCTGTTGCTTTCTCAGATGTTTTTTCTCACGTCTCTTTTCCCATCAACTGTGCTTCAATAAAAAACTGTCCACAAGTGCCACCTTTCCAATGACACTAAACAAACTAACAGTCTATCAAATTTCTCCTCCTTCATGAAAAAAATACAAACCAATAAGTTATTTACATCAAGTGCAGAAAAAAGTTTGTTACAAGAATGTAAACATCAAAAAGCTTAAAAAACCTTATAAATGAAAACAACAGGCCCTGGCACAGCTTTCCCACAGGAGCTGCCCCTGATCCCTGCAGGTGCCCAAGGCTTGGAGTGCCCTGGGGCAGTGGGAGGGGGGAATGGGATGAGATTTAAGGTTCCTTCCTGTTGATTCTTTTGCTTCATTTTTTCTGCCAAGGTTGGGATTCAATCAGAACAGTTTTTCTTCTGAGTTGGGACTCAGATGTTTATCAGTCCTTATCTAAATTACAGGCTCACAAACCCTGAGTTCTGCAGCACTTCTCTCTAACAAGGTAAAAATGGAACCCTGTCTCTCCCTCTGCAAGGCCTTTTAAGGATAAACTGTCCAATTAAGAAATGGCACCGAAATTATTTTTACTTTTAACCCAATAACCAAACACCTGTGGCATGCAATGGGGACTTTTTATCCAATTACACAAAACCACCCAAAGCCATGGAGGAGAAGGAGAAGGAGGTGAAGAAGAAGGAGAAGAAGGAGAAGAAGCAGAAGAAGAACCAGCCTCTGCCCCAAAACCTCCATCTTGCTTTATATATATTACTATATTCTAAAACTTTAAATTTTCCACCATGTGATGTCACACACTTCTATCCAAACTCCACACCCACAATCCCATTTCTATTCAATTTTGGAAGCTTCTCCACGGCCTCAGGTCAAATGCAGAGCTCTCTTGGGGGTCAGTGTCTGTCAGCACAGAAAGTCTCAAATTCTCATCAGCCATGGTTCCAACATCTTCCAACCCAAACCATCCCAGGAATCCAAGATTTTATGCTTTAAGGTAAACCCACTCTCCACAAAACCATTGAAGTTTGCAAATTCAACTTTCTTTGCTTAAGTTTTAGGCTGTTATGAAATGATCCAAAGTTTGCCCTCACACAATGAATCCCTCCCTCCATGTCTGAAATATCCCAGGGAGCAGAGACCTTTCCAGGGGCTTCAGATCCCCCTGGGTAACGAGGAACCAGGAGCACCTGGGAAGTTGGGAAGTGACTTCTGTGCCATCAGCTGTCCCTGCTCAGCTCTGAGCACTGCCATAGTGAGGGGACAGGAGCTTGGTGATGCTTTTTGGGGCTACCTAAAAACAGAGGCCAGACAAAATTAAGAGAATAAAAAGCATTTCTATTTATTGAAGGGCCTCCAGGGACATTTAGGGCAGACAAAGCCTCCCAGGGGCTACACCCAAGAATGGATGATGGGTCACTGGTTTCACACTTTTATAAGTTTGGTCCATTTGCATATTGGGGTTAATCTGTTCCAATTACAGCTTCAGGTAATGAAGTCATTGACCCCAAATTTGCTCCCCACGCTCACTTTTGTCTCCATCTCCGGGCCTTAGGTGTCACAGACATGTGTAATGAAAAATCCTTTCCTCAGGATTTTTCCTCCTGAGAAGCTGAGAGGCCTCAGGAACAAAATGTAACCAATGGTTATCTGCTGCTGTGGGATGCAACAGGTGCATCTGGGATTGGTCTCATGTGGTTGTTTCTAATTAATGGCCAATCACAGTCAGCTGGCTCAGACTCTCTTTCCGAGCCACAAGCTTTTGTTATCATTCTTTCTTTTTCTATTCTTAGCCAGCCTTCTGATGAAATCCTTTCTTCTATTCTTTTAGTGTAGTTTTAATATAATATATATCATAAAATAATCAATCAGCCTTCTGAAACATGGAGTCAGATCCTCGTCCCTTCCCTCATCCTCAGCCCCCTGTGAGCACTGGGGCAGTGAGGTGTCCTTGGTTCCCTGGAGAGGAATTGCTGTGTGTGCCCCAAATGGGAGAGCAGCAGCTCACACTGGGTGTGGGGCTCAGGGTTATGCACTGAAGATCCACAGGATTATGGAGAGATGGAAAAGAGAAAAGCTGAAATCCCAGAGGGGAATTTTTGTGTCTGCCCAAATGGGAAAAGAATTTTATTGCCAGGAGAAAATGGCCAACCAAAGGGCTCATTTCTCCAGCATGGTGCAAGACTGAGGCATTTGATGGTGGTGGTTTGGTGGGCAGGGACAGGATCTGAGGGAAAATACAAAAGCTGAAATCCTCAGGCATCATTGGGTGGCTCCATGGCTTTTTCTAAGGGAGCTGATTCACCTCCCTCCAAACCTGAGGGCACAAACCTCCCTTGGACTGACTCATCTGAGGAGCTGCTCTCACCTTCTGCTGTGCAGGGTTTCCACAGCTCATTCTCAAAGCCTCACTAAAAGCTTTGAAATAATCTCTCCTTCATCTCCCTTCCTCCCACATCCTTCCTGCCTCCCGACTGTTCTATTTTTAGCAGCCATTTCTGTGTTCCTGTTCTGTTCTCTCAGCCTTGCAATGGCTTTGGTGTCAGAAAATTTGCATATTTGCATATTTAAGGGAGATGTGCATGAGATCTGCTTTTCTGGAAGTGCCACAAAAAATAGGAATCAAGGGTTAAAAATCTGGCATCCATGGAGAGTTATGGGTACAGTGGAGCCCAGTTACAATTTTGTTCTCTCAGCCTTGCAATAACTGACTACAGTTTGCTACCAGAAAATCTGTAATATTTAACAGTGAGATGTGCAAGAAATCTGCTTTTCTGAAAGTGCCACAAAAATATGAATCAAGAGTTAAAAATCTGGCATGCATTGACAGTTATGAATACAGTGCAGTACAATGGTAATGGGTACTGGTATAATTACAATATCATTCTCTCATCCTTGCAATAACTGACACTCCTAGAGTTTACTATCAGAAAATCTGCAATATTTAAGGGTGAGATGTGCATGAAATCTGCTTTTCTGAAAGGAAAAAATATGAATCAAGGGTTAAAACCCTGGCACCTGTTGAGAATTATGGATATAATGGAGCACATTTTTTTTCTCTCGTCCTTGAAACTGGTAATAGTTTTAAGGTTTGCTGTCAGAAAATTTGCAATGTTTACGTGTGAGTTGTGCAGCAAATCTGCTTTTCTGAAAGTGCCACAAAAAATAGGAATCAAGGGTTAAAAACCTGGCATGCATTGAGAGTTATGGATACAGTGGAGCCCAATTACAATTTTGTTCTCTCAGCCTTGCAATAACTGACCAGAGTCTGCTACCAGAAAATCTGCAATATTTAACAGTGAGATGTGCATGAAATCTGCTTTTCTGAAAGTGCCACAAAAATATGAATAAAGGGTTAAAAACCTGGCATCTATTGAGAGCTATGAATACAGTGCAGTACAATGGTAATGGGTACTGGTATAATTACAATTTTCTTCTCTCATCCTTGCAATAACTGACACTCCTAGAGTTTACTATCAGAAAATCTGCAATATTTAAGAGCGAGATGTGCATGAAATCTGCTTTTCTGAAAGGAAAAATATGAATCAAGGGTTAAAACCCTGGCATCTATTGAAAATTATGGACATAATGAAGCACAAATTTGTTCTCTCCTCCTTGAAACCGGTAATAGTTTTAAGGTTTGCTGTCAGAAAATTTGAAATGTTTACATGTGAGTTGTGCAGCAAATCTGCTTTTCTGAAAGTGCCACAAAAAATAGGAATCAAGGGTTAAAAATCTGGCATCCATGGAGAGTTATGGATACAGTGGAGCCCAATTACAATTTTGTTCTCTCAGCCTTGCAATAACTGACCAGAGTCTGCTACCAGAAAATCTGCAATATTTAACAGTGAGATGTGCAAGAAATCTGCTTTTCTGAAAGTGCCACAAAAATATGAATAAAGGGTTAAAAATCTGGCATGCATTGAGTGTTATGGATACAGTGGAGTACAATTACTTGGTAATGGCTACAATTACAATTACAATTAATTGTATAATTACAATGTCATTCTCTCATCTTTACAATAACTGACTAGAGTTTGGTACCAGAAAATCTGCAATATTTAAGAGTGAGATGTGCATGAAATCTGCTTTTGTGAAAGGAAAAATATGAATCAAGGGTTAAAAACCTGGCATCCATTGAGAGTTATGGATACAGTGGAGTACAATTGGTAATGGGCACTGGTATAATTACAATTTTGTTCTCTCATCCTTGCAATAAATGACAGTCCTAGAGTTTACTATCAGAAAATCTGCAATATTTAAGAGCAAGATGTGCATGAAATCTGCTTTTCTGAAAGTGCCATAAAAAATATGAATCAAGGGTTAAAAACCTGGCATCTATTGAGAGCTATGAATACAGTGCAGTACAATGGTAATGGGTACTGGTATAATTACAATTTTCTTCTCTCATCGTTGCAATAACTGACACTCCTAGAGTTTACTATCAGAAAATCTGCAATATTTAAGAGTGAGATGTGCATGAAATCTGCTTTTCTGAAAGGAAAAGTATGAATCAAGGGTTAAAACCCTGGCATCTATTGAAAATTATGGACATAATGAAGCACAAATTTGTTCTCTCCTCCTTGAAACCGGTAATAGTTTTAAGGTTTGCTGTCAGAAAATTTGAAATGTTTACATGTGAGTTGTGCAGCAAATCTGCTTTTCTGAAAGTGCCACAAAAAATAGGAATCAAGGGTTAAAAATCTGGCATCCATGGAGAGTTATGGATACAGTGGAGCCCAATTACAATTTTGTTCTCTCATCCTTGCAATAACTGACCAGAGTCTGCTACCAGAAAATCTGCAATATTTAACAGTGAGATGTGCAAGAAATCTGCTTTTCTGAAAGTGCCACAAAAATATGAATAAAGGGTTAAAAATCTGGCATGCATTGAGAGTTATGGATACAGTGGAGTACAATTACTTGGTAATGGCTACAATTACAATTACAATTAATTGTATAATTACAATATCATTCTCTCATCTTTGCAATAACTGACACTCCTAGAGTTTACTATCAGAAAATCTGCAATATTTAAGAGTGAGATGTGCATGAAATCTGCTTTTGTGAAAGGAAAAATATGAATCAAGGGTTAAAAACCTGGCATCCATTGAGAGTTATGAATACAGTGCAGTACAATTGGTAATGGGCACTGGTATAATTATAATTTTGTTCTCTCATCCTTGCAATAAATGACACTCCTAGATTTTACTATCAGAAAATCTGCAATATTTAAGAGCAAGATGTGCATGAAATCTGCTTTTCTGAGAGGAAAAATATGAATCAAGGGTTAAAACCCTGGCACCTGTTGAGAATTACGGATATAATGGAGCACAAATCTGTTCTCTCATCCTTGAAACTGGTAATAGTTTTAAGGTTTGCTGTCAGAAAATTTGCAATGTTTACATGTGAGTTGTGCAGCAAATCTGCTTTTCTGAAAGTGCCACAAAAAATATGAATCAAGGGTTAAAACCCTGGCATCCATGGAGAGTTATGGATATAATAGAGGACAATTTTGTCCTCTCATCCTTGAAACAGGTGACAATTTTAAGGTTTGCTGTCAGAAAATTTGAAATGTTTACATGTGAGTTATGCAGCAAATCAGCTGATCTGCTTTTCTGAAAGTGCCACAAAGAATATGAATCAAAGGTTAAAACCTGGCATCCATTGAGAATTGTGGGTACAGTGGAGCCCAGTTACTTTTGTTCTCTCATCTTTGCAATAACTGACACTCCTAGAGTTTACTGTCAGAAAATCTGCAATATTTAAGAGTGAGATGTGCATGAAATCTGCTTTTCTGAAAGGAAAAACATGAATAAAGTGTTAAAAGCCAGGCATCCATTGAGAGTTATGAATACAGTGGAGTACAATTGGTAATGGGCACTGGTATAATTGCAATTTTGTTCTCTCATCCTTGCAATAACTGACACTCCTAGAGTTTACTATCAGAAAATCTGCAATATTTAAGAGCGAGATGTGCATGAAATCTGCTTTTCTGAAAGGAAAAATATGGATCAAGGGTTAAAACCCTGGCACCTGTTGAGAATTATGGATATAATGGAGCACATTTTTTTTCTCTCGTCCTTGAAACTGGTAATAGTTTTAAGGTTTGCTGTCAGAAAATTTGCAATGTTTACATGTGAGTTGTGCAGCAAATCTGCTTTTCTGAAAGTGCCACAAAAAATAGGAATCAAGGGTTAAAAACCTGGCATCCATTGAGAATTATGGGTACAGTGGAGCCCAGTTACTTTTGTTCTCTCATCTTTGCAATAACTGACACTCCTAGAGTTTACTATCAGAAAATCTGCAATATTTAAGAGTGAGATGTGCATGAAATCTGCTTTTGTGAAGGGAAAAATATGAATAAAGTGTTAAAAACCTGGCATCCAATGAGAGTTATGAATACAGTGGAGTACAATTAGTATAGGGTACTGGTATAATTACAATTTTGTTCTCTCATCCTTGCAATAAATGACAGTCCTAGATTTTACTATCAGAAAATCTGCAATATTTAAGGGCGAGATGTGCATGAAATCTGCTTTTCTGAAAGGAAAAATATGAATCAAGGGTTAAAACCCTGGCACCTGTTGGAAGTGACAGATGAAATTGAGCACAGTTAATTGGCAAAACCAGCAATGGCATCTCCTGCATCAAGAACAGCTCAGCTGAGTTGTCAACAGCAGAATTTCTCACTGCAGGACAGCAGGATGACAAAAAAGAGAATGAAATGTCCTGTACCTCTCTCCTGCCCCCCAGGAGAACGGGCAGCACTGTCAGACACCCAGAATGAGGAAACCAGAGACAATTGCCCAAGATGCAGGGAGGGTAAAGTAAACAAGACTCCTCTTGCCATAACACCTGCTGACTTCAAAGGGCATGAAAGGAGCTATTCAGGCCAGTGCCCGTCTCTGCTCAGGAGGAACACGGCCATGCCAGGGGCACACGGCGGTGCCAGGGGCACACAACCATGCCAGGGGCACACAGCCATGCCAGGGGCACACGGCCATGCCAGGGGCACACGGCAGTGCCAGGGGCACGCGGCCGTGCCAGGGGCACGCGGCCATGCCAGAGGCACACGGCGGTGCCAGAGGCACACAGCGGTGCCAGGGGCACACGGCCATGCCAGGGGCACACAGCCATGCCAGGGGCACACGGCCATGCCAGGGGCACACGGCGGTGCCAGGGGCACATGGCCATGCCAGGGGCACACGGCGGTGCCAGGGGCACACAGCCATTTCAGGGGCACACGGTCACGCCAGGGGCACGCGGCCATGCCAGGGGCACACGGCCATGCCAGGGGCACACAGGTGTCCCTTGTTCTCCTCTCAGCAGGGACAATCCTGCCCAGCCCCAGGGGCTGCAGGTGGGTCTGGGCCTGTGGATGGGGGCAGATGAACAGAGCTGAGGGCAGGAGAAGGCCACGGGCAGATGAACAGAGCTGAGGGCAGGAGAAGGCCACGGGCAGATAAATGAGCTGAGGGCAGCAGAGCCTCCTCCTGCCATGGGGAACGTTCCGGCCGCGGCTCTCCGGACTCAGCGCCTTTGATGACGCAAATCTGGAGCCACTGGCTTGGAACCAGCGAGGGGAATTTGTCAGCAACGTGAGAGCTGGCACAGCTGTGCCCACAGCCCGGGCTGCAATCAATCCTTATCTTAAGGATTTGATAAAAATGTTTGGAGCTGTGGAGAGCGGGGGCCTGGCTTGGTTCACTCTCTGCCACCACCTCAGCTTCTCCCCCTGGGCTTTTCCTCTTTTCACTTTGTTCTGGTCCATGGTGAACAAAGGGAAGTTGGAGTCCAGAGTGCTGTTCAAAAGGGCAAATTTCAGTTTTGCTAAACTTCTCTGAAGTGCTTCAGCCACTCTGAAATCCTCAAATTACATTAATTTCTAAATTTTTAACAGTGCGATGTTCTCAGCCTGTTGAAGGCTGAGAAGCCTGAAATGCCACTTCCACTTCAGGGCATGAGAAGGATGATGTGGCCTCTGAATCACTCCTAATTCTCCTAATTTATGCTTTAAGGTAAACCCACTCTCCACAAAACCATTGAAGTTTGGAAATTCAATTTTCCCTGTTTAAGTTTTAGGCTTTTATGAAATGATCCAATTTTGCCCTCAGTCAATGAATCCCTCCCTCCATGTCTGAAATATCCCAGGGAGCAGAGACCTTTCCAGAGGCTCTAGATCCCCCTGGGTAATGAGAAATCTCTGTTTTCCTCTGTTGCACCTTGTCCTGGTCCATGGTGAACAAAGCCCTGTGTGAAAGGGAAGTTGGGGTCCAGACTGATGTTCAAAATATCTGCAAGGGTAAATTTCAGTTTTGCTAAACTTCTCTGAAGCGCTTCAGCCACACTGAAATCCTCAAATTGCAATAATTTCTAAATTTTTAAAAGCGTGATGTGCTGAGAAGTCTGAAATGCCACTTCCACTTCAGGGCATGAGAAGGATGATGTGGCCTCTGAATCACTCCTAATTCTCCTAATTCCTCCCCCAACTCAGTAAAACTTGGCTTGTCCTCCCTTTAGTCTCTGTATTCCCAGGGAACTCAGTGAGTGATCCCTGCTGATCCTCACTCCCAGATCCCCCTGGGACCTGCCCCTGGAATTCAGCACCAATCCCACACTATCCCCACCCCAGCCCATTCCCGTGGCTCTGTCATTGCCTGGCTCTTCTGTTTCCCACCTTGTAAAACAGATTTATTAATATTTATGCAGCTTTTAAAACGCCTTGGCCAGCCTCATGCAATTAATCATTTACTAAACTGCTAATTGAGGCAGCTCAGCCTGAGCCCTCTGGTGTCACAGGGAAAATGTCAACGTCTCCAAAACTGCTTTAAAGGTCTTTAAAAGCTGCAGCCTGGTACCAAAGCCTCACATTTGGAGTTTCCTGGGTAAAACATGGAGTTTGATGCTCAGCTGGTTGTTCTTGGATGAAAAACATGGATGGGTCAGGGAGAGATTCAGAAATGCTCACAGAAAGGATTAAACACACATTCCTGATCAGAAGAAAAACGCTATTTATTCTATTTTTGCCCTAGAAATGAGAGCTTTCAGGTTGAAAAGGATGAATCCCTTCTCTGTGTGCACCTGTTCTTGTCCCTGGGCACCTCCAAGCACAGGTGTGTGTCCCCTGTGTGTCCCCAAGGCTCCCTGCCACCTCAGCACTGTGCCAGGTGGCACCAATGCACAGACATGGAGAAAAATTGATGTAATTCAGATGTTTCCTCTCATTGAGTGATAAAAAAAGCTCAGCTTATGTGAGAAACAGAGCAGAGTGGGAGTGAGGAAGGGCGGGAAGGTGCCTTTGTGTGTCCTTGCTGTGTATGGGAGCAAGGACTGGGAAGGAAACATTCAGGAAATGCATCCCAGCCCCCAAAAAATGGATTTTTAGGGACATGTTGTTGCCATCTGAGTCGGTGTGCCCATGGGCAGTGGTTGTGAGAACAAGGCAGGAGCACAGGATACAAGACTGGAACAAAAAGTTCTTTAATGCTTCATCTCCTACATTCCTTAAAGTTTTGAAGGACAAAATCCTGAGATTCAGTTTTAAAAGGGCACAGAAGTGGGGGTTGAATTTTAGGATTTTAACAAAAAGAATGACAGATGCTGACCTCCATGACCTCACTATTTCTTGACAAAATTCTCCAGGGAATTATGAATCCAAAGAAACTCTGACAAGTGCAAATAACAACGAGGTGGCAGAGAAGTCGTGGCCCAAATTTTTGCTCAATGCCGCTGCCATGGCAGTTTGCTCTCAGCACTGATTTTCTGAGCTGAATAAATTTCAGATATTTCAAATATCACCTCCTGAGGCTCAGGTTTGCTCTGGTTCAACCAGGGGCACCCGTGGCAGCTGGGGACATGCTGCAAGCTGTGATCCGTATCCCATCAAGTCCATTCAGACAGGGCAATTTACTGATAAATTGCAGGACAAACAGAGCTGTTTGGAGAAGTCCTTATCTTGGCAGCTCTCTGGCTGACCTGGCTGCTCATTTCCCTCCCATCACAGGCTGGCTGCCACTCCAAGGGGGTTTATCAGGGAAAGCTGACAATGGAAATGAGGTTTCTAGGATAACTCCAGGTCTGGTGAGCTCCACTGCCTGTCCATGGCCCAGGACAGGCATTGGTGTAACTGCTGCCTGCTGGGGCAGGGATGGCACTAAAAAGTGCCAGAATGCTCCAAGAAAAGCCACTGAGGACTGCAGCATTCCCTGGAATGCCAGACTGCAGCAATGCATCTGAACAACTCAGTGTGCACCAGCCATTCCGTGTCGCTGCATTTCTCTTCACAGAGAAAAGTTTGGCACAATTCTTCCCAAGAATATTTCTGGGATTCACATTCTCTGAACCTGAGAGAAAGGAAAAACAACTCTTATCATTTGCTGTGCCTGAGTCTGTGCAAAAGTAAAATGCAATGTGGAGATTTTTTACCCAGAGTGATGTTTGTTTCCTTGGCCTGTCAAGGCCAGGTGTGTGTGTGTGTATTGGGACTGGGGGCTGACAGTCACGAGTTCTGTGCAGTTGTGTGCAGAGCAGAGTGCTTGGCAGATTCAGTTTAAATGTAATATAGTATAGAATATTATAATATAATAATTAACCTTCTGATAAAATGAAGTCAGATGCATCATTCTCTCTCCCCTCGTTGGGGGTTGCCTGCAAATTCAATAACACCGTCTGTGGCTGGCCTTGATCAGAATCTTCTCAGGGCTCTGTGGAGCTGATCAAGGTTACTAAGACAGAATCTGTGCTAAAATAAGAATGAAGAAGCTGAGAAACCAAATACCAGGATTGCAAGAACTGGATAACAGAAGCCTGTCAAAGACCTGGACTGTGACCAATGACAGATGCTGAGAAATGGAGGCAGAGAAGGGGGGAGCGAGGCAAAGGCGCGGATCAGGAAGTGTGTTGGACTTGCAGGGATGCCCTGGCAGGGAGGAATGATGAGTCTGACTCCATGTGCTCAGAAGGCTCATTTATTACTTTATAATACTATATTATATTAAAGAATGCTATAGCAAACTATACTAAAGAATACAGAAAGGATACAGACAGAAGGCTAAAAAGATAATAATGAAAACTCCTGACTCTGTCCAGAGTCCTGGCACAGCTTGGCCCTGATTGGCCAAAGAGCCAAAACAATTCACAGCAGAATCCAATGGAACAATCACCTGTGGGTAAACAATCTCCAACCACATTCCAAAGCAGCACAACACAGGAGAAGCAAATGAGATAAGAATTGTTTTCCTTTTCTCTGAGGCTTCTCAGCTTCCCATGAGAAAAATCCTGGGCAAAGGGATTTTTTCAGAGAATGTGAATGCCATAAGTGTGATCTTAGCAGTTTGTAGAACCTATTAAAAGTGTGCATAATGTAAACAATAAATGGCGTCTGCTTGATCCTATTGGTCAGTTTTTCAGGAGTCCTGGATTTCCCACACCAGATCCAGCTGCACAAGGTCAAGAATGGAGGAAAATGATCAATAGTGCCCAACCTGCCCCAGTCTGAGGTGATGTTCAGGTCAGGCTGGAGCTTGGAGCACCCTGGGCTGGTGGGAGGTGTCCTTGCCCATGGCAGGGGTGGCACTGGATGGGCTTTGAGGTCACTTCCAACCCAAACCATTCCAGGATTGTCACTGTCATCTTTTCCGGAAAAATCCCTTCACCAGGATTTCTTCTTCTGGGAAGCTGAGAAGCTTCAGAGAAAAAGGAAAAGCAATATTATCTCATTTTCTCTCCTGTGTTTGCTGCTTTGGAATGTGGTTGGAGATTGTTTATCCAACAGGTGCATGTTTGATTGGCATCATGTGAATTGTTTTCACTTAATGACCAATCACCACCAGCTGTGTCAGACTTTGAAGAGTCAGTCACAAATTTTTCATTATCATTCTTGTTAAGCCTTCTGTCTGCATCCTTTCTTTATTCTTTAGTATAGTTTAGTATGGCATAATATAATATAATATAATATAATGTAATGTAATGTAATGTAATATAATATAATATAATTCTTCTAAGAACATGGAGTCAGATTCTCAATTCCTCCTTTGTCCTGGGGACCCCAGCAAATACCACACAGGATTCCCTCACATTTCTGCCCTAATAGGTGTAAAAAAAGGATCAGGAGCCGCCAGTGTCACTGCAGGGATGTTCCTGCTTTGTTTATGGGATAAACTGCCACGGGTTCACTCTCCAGACATCACCACGAGCACAGAACTTTCTCACACCCCTCACACAAAAGCTTTTGTTGGAATTTTCCAGCTCTAACGGAGATGCTGAGCACAGACAGTGCTTGGCATTGTTCACTCGAGCTCCTGTTCTTCCAAGGAGAGGCTTTTCCTTTCCTCAGGATAAAGGTGGGGTGCCAGGGCAGGAGATTACTCAGAACATGACAGTAACACCAACAAAAAGCTCATTATGTGAGGTTAAAGGGAAATGTTTAACCCTGGGCTCTTTCCCCTCTGTGTCTCTGCTGGTCAGGGAATGACAACGGAGAAATCAACTCTTAATTCAGGTTCATTCCCTGCAATAACAAGAGAGAAATCAACTCCTAATTCAGGTTCATTCCCTGGAATAACAACAGAGAAATCAACTCTTAATTTAGGTTCATTCCCTGTAATAACAAGAGAGAAACCAGCTCTTAATTCAGGTTCATTCCCCATTTCCTGGAATAATGACAGAGAAATCTGTGGCATTCACAATCTCTGGAAAAATCCCTTTGCCCAAGATTTTTCTCCTGGTAACCTGAGAAGCCTCAGAGAAAAGGAAAATAATTCTTATCTCATTTGCTTCTCCTCTGTTTTGCTGCTGTGGAATGTGTTTGGAGATTGTTCACCCACAGGTGATTGTTCCATTGGGTTTTGCTGGGAGTTGTTTTCACTCTTTGGCCAATCAGGGCCAAGCTGTGTCAGGACTCTGGACAGAGTCAGGAGTTTTCATTATTATCTTTTTAGCCTTCTGTCTGTATCCTTTCTGTATCCTTTAGTTTAGTTTTCTTTAATATAATATAGTATTATAAAATAATAAATCAGCCTTCTGAGAACATGGAGTCAGACTCATCATTCCTGCCTTCATTGGGGCATTCCCAGCAAATACAATAGAAATCAATTCTTAATTCAGGTTCATTCCCCATTCCCTGGAAGCAGGAATGTCCTGAGAGCTCTGGATTGATCCAGGCTGCTCTCTGCAACCGGATTTTGTGCTGAGGTGGGAGGGTCAGGCTCTTCTAGGAGATGATGGGACGAGGAGAGGTGTGGGATACTTACACTTAAAGTGTGTTGGAATTAGGAAATAGCTGAATTATAACATCTGTGTTGTCTCATCCTTCTCATGAGACTGAAAATGGAAAAGAAGTTTTTAAAATGCCTCTCAGTTGCCCCATCTCTGGGTCAGACAAGGGCTTAGTCCAACAAGCAGCAGCCTCCAGTTGTGCCAGGGGAGCTCAGGTTGGGTATTAGGAAAGATCTCTTCACTCAGGAGGGGTTAAGCCTGGTCCAGGGTGGTGCTGGAGTCACCAACAGGAGCAGATGTGGAGCTTTGGAGCTGGGATTTGGCAAAGCTTGGATGGGATGTGACCCTGGAGGTCATTCCCAGTCTTGGTGACTCCGTGGCCCCAAACTGCTCCTCCAGCAGTGATGAAAACACCTCAGAGAACAGAAACCAGAGATTTTACAGAACTCTGTGGCTGGGAGTGACACATCTGGCTGTCACAGAAATGAGTGGGACTTGGGGATGAAAAATCCCACCAGTTTTCCCAAATATGGATATACATTACCCAGAAAATCCATCTTTCCCACCATCCCTTGGCTTTTCCCACTTCAGTTCCATCCTGGCCAGTCCTCAGGGGCTGACCCTGATCCAGCCCCTTTTCCAACATGACCAAGTGCAGTTCTTGGTGCCTGGGTCCCCTCTGAGCTCAGCCACAGCAATTCCCCTGAAGGATCCCAGTGCCACATCCCCGTTTCTGAGGAATTGCCATAACAAATCCCAAGCCTTGCTTGCAAATTCTCCTGAATGTTGACAGTCACGATGGTTAAACACACAGAGGAACTTCTGCTGATGCTGTTTCATTACATGCAGTAGAATTTCATACTCAGGAAATTGAAAAAGTGGGGTTTATTTGCTTTTAAAATGCAATAAAATATAAAAAGTTAAATGTAATATAAATATAAAATTAAGTGCAAAATAAATCAAAGCCTATACTGAGGAATAAAGTCCTAGGAGTTATTTATGTATTAAAGAGTAAGAACCCATTGCAATTCAAGAAAACAGAATTACTTCTGATATTTTTCTACTTTTATTCATGTCCTTATTGGACTCACCCTGGAATCTATAAGGAAATTGGGTGCCTGTAACATGAATAAACAATATAAAATTTTTATTCTTTTTTTTGTGTTCTTTAGCTGACAAGAGACCTTAAAAGTAACAGGGTTGATTTAGTAAGTACTTGGGCAATTGCATCTCCAAACGTCTTATTCCTTAATATTTCTTTCTCATTAACTCTGTTTTACCACTTCATGGCACCAGTAAATCTGGAAATACAACAAAATCAGCCTTTCTTGGAGCATTCTGGCACTTTTTAGCCCAGGACTGCCCAAGGCCAAGATGCTCAGAAGAAAACAAAAATTTTTTTTTTAAAAAATATTTGCCTGAAGTTTTATGAAATTTAAAAAAAATAGAAAATCTGGCTTGAGATTTATAACTTAAAAAGCTTCCAAGGTTACTGTGCCCTTCTCACATTTTTATGATTGAAAACAAGAGGAAAAAAAACCACATTAATTTTGGTGGGAATCAGACCCGAGCTCAGAAATCTCTTCCTGATTTATTATAAGAAAAGAGCTTGGAAATGTTTAACCCAGAACGGCCAGAGGCACAAAGGCAGAGATTGCCTGGGGTATTTGCTCAGGGGTTTAATCCTCTCCGGGCAATTCTCCTCCTTTCTTATCAACACAGACACACCAGGAAGGCTCCAAACGTTGGCTCTGGATCCAACAAAACCAAGACTCAGGTGAGAAGCCACAGGTTCAAGTCCACAGCAGAATTTCAGGGGTGTTTTTGTGGTTTATTTTAAAGTGTCTTTGGTTGACTTTGCTATTTCTTTGGTTTCTTTTGCTATTTCTTTGGTTTCTTTTGATATTTCTTTGGTTTCTTTTGATATTTCATTCTGTCTTTCTGCACAAGTCAAAGCCCATTGAATCATGAGGCTGGGAAAGACCATTAAGAACATGGAGTCCAGCACCACATCCCCCAGTGCCACATCCACACATTTTGGAACTTTTCCAGGGATGGGGACTCTACCACCCATTCCAGGGCTTTCCAACCCTTTCCAGGAAGAAATTTTCCCTAATATCCAATCTAAGCCTCTCCTGGGGCAACTTGAGGCCATTTCCTCTTACCCTGCCACCGTTTCCTGGGAAAGAGCCTGGCTCCACCCTTCCCTGGAATGTTCTCCATAATCCTTCCCCTGAGGGGGCAATGCCAACAGGACCAGTTCATAGGCTGGATGTGAAAAATGGGCTTTGTGGATGTGAGAAATTCATCCTTGGCAGCAGGAAACCCTTAGAAAGCTCAGTTTAGGGACAGTGGTGGCATCAAGGGAACAAGTGTCTGTAGAGAGTTTTTGTTGAGACATAGCTGGTGGGAAAAGAGATGTGAGAAAGCAACAGCTGCCCAATTCAAGGACACAGTTTCCTTGAGCAAGAAGCTGTTCAAGAAAATCTGTGATAACAGGAGGTAAAAAGAAGCCACAAACATCCTGAGAGAGGTGGGACTGACTTTTTACAGCTGACCAATAGTGAGCTCTACTTTTGCAATATGGATGAGCCTTATTACTGTGATTATAAAAGTGCCTGTTCATCAATAAATCTGAGACTTGATCATCATCGGATGTGCCTGTCTCCCATAGAACCTGTCAAGTGTCCAAAAAGCATCCAAAAAGTGTCCAAAACTCAAGCAAGTTCTCAGAAATTGTGGGATTTGGTTGAAGGTTGGATTTGATGAACTTGGAGGTGTTTTCCAACTTTTTTTATTTGATTCAAAGTTCCAAATCCAGCAGAGCCTCTGTTGTTCCTCCTTCAGAGCAGTGCAGATTCAAAGCCATCCCTGCTTTGGGCTGGAATTAGCAGGAAAGGAATTCCTGAGGTTTTCTCTCTGCTTTTTCTTAATGCTTTTATGGCTGTGTTAGACTGGGATTAGCAAACACCCCAAGAATTTTGTCACTTTTTGCCAAGCCCAGTGCTTGCTGTCAGCACCTCCGTCCAGAGCAGGGATTTGGGAATCCTTTCCCTTTCTTTCTCTCTTTCTCTCTTTCTCTCTTTCCTGCTGCTGTCAGAACCTCCAACAAACGAGCTGAGGGAGAGTGGTGGCTTTACAAAGCCACAGCTGGGATAAAACAAGGAAAGACAATGACAGCACGAGCCACTGACCTTGGAATTCCTGCCATGGAGCACATGGAATATCCCCTGCAGTGCTGGAGAGATGTGTGAAGCTGGAGTGAAATTCCTGCTGTGCACTGCCCTCTCTTTGAAATCCTTCATTAACTTTGCCCTCTAAAAATGGTGTTCATTGTTTTCTCCAGTGAAACAGCAAAAATAACAGGAAAAAATGGATTTGCAGCTTAAAAGCAGCCAGATAATAAATGTGGTGTTCTGTAAAACTGGCCAAATTCAATTAAATACTTTTAAAAGTTTGTTTTAGTCCATTTAATTTTCAGAATTTTGCCTTCTGCAGGTAATAACTGGGGAGGAGATTTTCTTTGGAAGGTCGCTGTGCACACTTGGGCTGGCTCTCAGCACAGGCACTCTTTGGACAGGCTGGTTAAAAACTGCTCCTGTACCCACAGCACTTAAAAGCAGTCTTTGCTTTGCCTCCAATTTAAATACTCCAACCGGCCAGAAGTCACAGGGAAAGCAGGAAAAGCTGGTAAATATATTTTGACTGAATGACATCCATTAAATCCTGGCTTTGTTCCAGCTTAGAAAGCAAAATAAAGGCAGAAGCTGCAAAGTTTTTGTTTCTCTGACAGGGCAGGTGAATGGAACAATGTCCTGCTCCTCTCTGGATGTGTGGCTGTGAAGAGCCACCACAGGATTTTGTCATCTGCCAGTCTCCAGCCCCCAGTGTCCCCTCAGGGCTGGCTCCTGTCACCTGTAGCCCTCCCACATCTCCTGTCACGGCACTTCCAGAGTCACAACCCAGCCACAACAGGGCAGGGGTGGCTTTTCCTCCCAGCACCTGATTCCTTCATCCCCCTTTGCCACTTTCACAGAATCACAGAATCAGAATTCACAGAATCACTGGGTTGGAAGAGACCTTCAAGATCATCCAACCCAGCCCCAACCCCTCAACTCAACCCTGGCACCCAGTGCCACATCCAGGCTTTGTTAAACACACCAGAGATGGTGACTCCACCACCTCCCCGGGCAGAACATTCCAGAAGTTTATCACTTTTTCAGTAAAAAACTTTTTTCCTAACATCCAACCTAAATTTCCCTTGCTGTTTCCCTTGCTTGTGGTGTTTCATGGGTAAAATCCTGCTGCAGGAAAATCCACCTGCAGCAAGAGGCACAGCCTGGAGCAGGATGGAACCAGAAGGCTCCCAGTGCCTGGGAATGGCAGCCTGGTCCCCATCATATGACAGGAACATTCCTCAGACAGATGAAACTCGAGAGCTCTGCTGTTTGTCTGGCAGTCTCACTTCTTTTCTGGCTGATTTGGATCTGGAAATATTCCATCCTCTGGCCAGGGGCTTATCTGATGGAAGACAACAGTGCGTGGAGTGAGCAAACAGGGCTGAGCTTGGCCTTTGTTCCTCCTCTGGTGCCCGGGGCCTGTCCTGCTCCGGGGCATGGGGAGGTGGAGGAACGTGAGCCACACGAAACCAGTTCTGATCACAAGGTGAGGGATTGCTTTCTGTGGGAGTTCAGAGTCCAGGAACTGTCCCTGCACAACTGACCCTGCCATGGCCAAATCTCTGGGCTCTACCCATTTACCTTCATTTCTCAGTTATCCAATCAAGAATTTCCTTCCTTCCTTCCTTCCTTCCTTCCTTCCTTCCTTCCTTCCTTCCTTCCTTCCTTCCTTCCTTCCTTCCTTCCTTCCTTCCTTCCTTCCTTCCTTCCTTCCTTCCTTCCTTCCTTCCTTCCTTCCTTCCTTCCTTCCTTCCTTCCTCTCGCTCGCTCTTTCTCTCTTTCTCTCTCTCTTCCTTTCTCTCTTTCTTTCCCTTTCTTTTTCTCTTTGTTTTTTTCCTTTCATTGTTCTCTTTTCCTTTATAACCAGTTTTCTTTCAGGTGTCCAGAAGCAACACATCACCATCAGTGGAGGCCTTAGGCTGCTTCATTGAAGAGAAGACTTTGGGCCTGAGAACAATTCCTTATGCCTCTACAAACTTCCTGGGAGGCTTTGATGCTTTAGTCCTGAGCTCTCCGAAGTCCTGTTCCAGTAAACCAGGATTAACTCACTCACTCAGTAAACCTGCTTGAATTCCCCTCCTGTCTTCGGATGGCTTGCAGCCTCTTTGGGAAAAGGAATGTTCAGGTCAGGACTCAGGATGCCAACTCCCAGCCTGCACAGCCATCAACCAGGCCTCAAAAATAACAGGGACCAGGAGAGTCAAATAAATAAATAAGTAAATAAATAAAGAAAGAATCAATTTGTTTTTTCTCTCTTTGCTTTCTCAGCTTTACATTTCTCATGGTTATTTTAACATTTATTTTGCTTTCGTTAGATTTGCTTTCACTGAAACATCAAACCAGCAGCTTAGGAAAATGGCAAACCAGCAAACCCAGCTGGGAAAGGCCTCCCTGAGTCTGTGTCCCTCTCAAGGGGTGAAGCTCATCCTGGGCTCCATTCCACACAGCCCAAAGCTCTGCTTCAGGAGCTTCCTCCAGGCCAGGTGGGCACTGCAGAGAACCCCACCCCATCTGAAAATCCAATTCCCTCATTCCTAAGGTGGGAATGCTCCAACAGGCCAAAATACTCAAATTCACCCCATTATCCAAGTGGTTGAAATGTTGCTGTTAAGTGTGTAAGGCTTTGCATTAAAGGTGGGTACTGTTAGTTTGGGGTCTGGTTTTTATTAACAAGAGGAAAGTGCAAGGGAGGCCTAACTGCATTTGCACCTGCTCGGTATCCTCTGATCTTGAAATCCTGGAATGTTTGGGTTGGAAGGGACCTTAACATCATCCCATTCCACCCTGTGCCATGGCAGGGACTCCTTCCACCATCCCAGGCTGCTCCAAGCCCTGTCCAGCCTGGCCTTGGACACCTCCATGGATCCAGGGGCAGCCTCAGCTTCTCTGGGCAAGCTGTTCCCAAGATCTCACAGGACAGTGTCAAGGAATCCCTGGGGCCACTCAGGGGCTGTGCCACCCTGCCAGGCTGTCCCACCTGGACCTGAGGGGTTGTTTTCCTCAAGCACCTCTTCTGCTGCTCCAAGCAGAGCCTGACTGGTGGCTCCCAGTGCACAGGGAGTTTTGGTCACTGATTGCCACGGCAGAGCCTCAGGTTTTGGTCACTGATTGCCATGGCAGAGCCTCAGGTTTTGGTCACTGATTGCCATGGCAGGCAGAACCTCAGGTTTTGGTCACTGAGTGCCATGGCAGAGCCTCAGGTTTTGGTCACTGAGTGCCATGGCAGAGCCTCAGGTTTGGTCACTGAGTGCCGTGGCAGAGCCCCAGGTTTTGGTCACTGAGTGCCATGGCAGAGCCTCAGGTTTGGTCACTGATTGCCATGGCAGAGCCTCAGGTTTTGGTCACTGACTGCCATGGCAGAGCCTCAGGTTTTGGTCACTGAGTGCCATGGCAGGCAGAGCCTTGTGCTGCAGAGGGAGCCCAGGCTGGACAGTCGCTCCTTTGTTCTGCTCTGGCCTCCAGCACGGGCAGGGATGACTCAGTGAGGTGATCTCTGTTTGCTCTCCGTGTGGGAAGAGCGGAGTCCATCGTGCTGGAGACTGAGATTATCCAGGTGAGAGGGTTCTGCTTCCCCTTTCTTGTTTGCCAGGACACAAAACACCCTGGGCTCCCCTCCCTGAGCTCCCGTGAGGGGTCAGAGAGGAGCTCAGGGCCTGGCTGAGGCAGAGCCACGTGAGGGGAAAAAGCAGCTGCAAAGCCTTCCATGGCAATATGGGGGTGAGAGAGGGAGAGGATGGGCAGAATCGTGGAATAATTTGGGTTGGGGTGACATTAAAGTCCATCCCTGCCAAGGTCTGGGCACTCACACCCTCCACTGTCCCAGGGTGCTCCAAGCCCGTCCAGCCTGGCCAGATTCACCTCATGGAGGCCAAGGGTTGGATCCACTCAGGTCGTTCCCTGTGTCTTGTCCCTCCAGGCCTTCCTGCCCAGCAGATTCCCAGAGTTCAGGACTGTTCCTGCAGCATCCACTGAGAGATGTGAAAACAGAATTATGGGATGGTTTGGGTTGGAACGGACCTCAAAGCCCATCCCATTCCACCCCTGCCATGGGCAGGGACACCTCCACCATCCCAGGGTGCTCCAAGCCCCATCCAGCCTGGGCAGATTCACCTCATGCAGGCCAAGGGTTGGATCCACTCAGGTGAGGCCTCACCTGCAGAGCTGCTCCAGCCCTGGGCCCAGCACAGGAGGGGCCTGGAGGTGTTGGAGAGGGTCCGGAGGAGGCACCAGGGTGATCAGAGGGATGGAGAAGCTCTGCTGGGAGCACAGGCTGGGAGAGCTGGGATTGTCCAGCCTGGGGAGGAGAAGCTTTGGGGTGGCCTCATTGTGGCCTCCCATGATTAACTGTAGGGGCCTACAGGGTGAGGAGAGACCATTGACAAGGCCCTGGAGGGCAGGAGAAGGGGAAATGACTTCCAGCTGATAGAAAGTAGGTTTAGATGGGATATTGGGAAGGAATTCCTCCCTGTGAGGGTGGGGAGGGGCTGGGATGGAATTCCCAGAGGAGCTGTGGCTGCCCCTGGATCCCTGAAGTGTCCAAGGCCAGGCTGGAGCAATCTGGGTCAGTGGAAGGTTCCCTGCCCATGGAAGGAGGTTTGGAGCAGGATGATGGTTCCCTGTCCATTCCAATCCAGGCCATTCCATGATTCTGGGTCTGCCCACACCCCTCTGAGCTCTGAGAACGGAGCCCTCTAGCCTGGCCCTGGTGGAGTCCAGCCAGCAGAGAATTGTGCTCAACCCCACGTAGGAGCAGGCAGAATTCCCTGTCCCTTGGGAAAAGGGAGCCAGCCCTCACGTAGGACCACGATAAACAATACCAGAAGCAACACCTGCAAAAAAAAAAAAAGAAAAAGCTCCTTAATTCACCATGATCCGCTTTGTCACTCGTGCTGTGGAGAACATTAAACAGCTCGGACGTGTGCACACAATTACACAACAGGCCAGAAATGGGCTGCAGGTGTGCTCTGAGGAGAATTCAACCTTCAAAAATCACTTTAATCCAGTTAAGAACTTACAAGAAGTTCGTGACTCTTGAGAAATCCATGACAAGGTCCCGTGCCTTCAGTTAACTCCCCGCAGCCTGCAGTGGTTGGAGCTGCACAGCCTCCATCACCCCAGGGCAGGGTAATTAAGCAAAATGGAGCTAACGAAGGGGGAAGATGAAGTAACTGATTTTTGGCCTTTCATTTCAAAGAAAAGGGAAGGAAGGAAGGAAGCCACACACTTGTAACACCAAATATGTCTGTGATCTTATAGCAAAAAGTGCTGCCAAGATGTAAAATATTTGTGATGAGGTTTCATTAGTCAGGCTCAGATGACAGACTGTGACCTGATTAAATACACAGCAAAAACAACTCAGCTGCTGCTTACTAAGGTAGTTTCAATCATCATTTCAGTCAGAAAAGATTATATTTACTTTATATTAAAGCCTGGTAGTACAAACATTGCATTTAATCTGAGGAGCTGGTAATGAACAGCTGCAAGGGAGAGAACTTTTCCAAACATTCAGGTCAAAAACAACCATTGGATCATTTCCTTCAACGAAACACCAGAAAGCAAAACATTGAGGGCTGGTCATTGAGGAAGAGGAGGATTATTCACTTTGAAAATGTGTGAGACAACAGAGGCAATCACAAGGGAAAGCTTTATGCAAAGAGGAGGTTTTAAAGAGAAGTGGAGCTTATCCAAGGTCCTGGAAGGCCACAGAAAGTGTTCTGTTGACTCCAATAGGTTTTGGATCACTCTGGAAGTGGAGAGGAAGGGATGGGGCTCCAGGGAGAGGCAGGTTGTGGGGACACTGGAATGCAGCTGGGAATAGATGGAGGAAGCCAAGGGGAGCAAAGGGTGGGAACACAGAGGCAAAGCCATGTGCTTTTATTTGTATTCTGGAGAAAAAGAACCTGCAGGAGGGCTTGGGAGAGGGGAATGGAGGCAGGAGGAAGGCAGGTGACTGAGCAGTGATGCAACAGAGCCGTGGCTGCCTGTGCAATCCCACATCCCTTCCCTTGCTCCCAGAGGAACAGGATGTGGTGCTGGGGCAGAGCTGTGAGCAGTGCTGGGGTGGATGGGGGCAGCAGAACCAGGAACAGAACCAGGCACAACCCTGGCCCTCAGCTGCTCAGCTCTGCCTCAGGGTGGCTGAACGTGGGTCTGCTGGAGGAGACTTTGGTTACTCCTGAAAATCCCTGTTTGGTGCCTCACTACCTTTCCAAATCTCATTAAACACAAACTTTGGGACAAGGCAGAAGCAGAGCAGTGATTCAGGCCTGGATTTGTCCTGAGCTCTGCCAAGTGCTGCCTGTACAATTCTCCTTTCACTTCCAATCCAGGCAGGACTCGTGCAGATCCTCAGTGCAGGGGTGAAATGGGGTGAAATTCACCCTTTGCTGCTTCTTTCTTTAATTGCCCAGGGAGCACTTGTGTTAAATCCACCAATATTGAGCTACTAAATGTTGAGACAAACTTGCCATCCAGCTTTACCCCCTAGGAACATGAAAGCTGCTCACTTGGACTTTTCCCAGTTGTTTAGTGCATTCAAAAAATCTCAAGCCATCTGAGACCTCAAGGACACCTCTGTGAGCACCTCCAGGGGCAGAAGCCAGGATCAGATTATTCCAGAATCGCTGAAGCGAGGGCAGAAACATCAAAAGCTTCTCCAGTCACTAAAGGAAATTACATCCCATTCCCTTTCAAGTCTCCCCAAGACCTTCATCCCCTCACATTCCCTTCTTCCTGCCAGCCCTTTGTTGGGATGGAACTCTCCCTTCCATGCTGCTGGAAAGCACAGTTTATTAAGAGCATTAACCCTGGAGATGGGTGGGGGTCACACATCATTTTCACGTGCGTCATGCTGAGAGAATGAGCTGAGATCAACGCTTGGCCAGCAGCCACTTGTTTTTAAAACCAGTTGTTCACAGTTATTTCTCTTAATTATTTAATTTTTTTGGCGAGGCAGGGATGCAGTCCAAGAATGCCCAGCTTATTTTTATTCATAGAACATTTAAAACACTGAATTGTCCTCCTTTCATCTCCACAGAATTTAAAAGGCACCAACCTAAATTTAATGACACAACTTCTGTCTGATTTTGAGCGACTCAAATGAGCACCTGGGCAGGGAGATGTCCAAATCCTGCACAAATTCTTTCCCTGGAGGTCTCTTTCCTAACCTGGGATGCCGACATGAGTTGAAATATTTGACTGAAGTGTCGCAAACAAGCAGCTGCCAAAAATTGTTATCAATTAGCACCATCCTACACTTAATAAAAGCCCAAAACCATCTGTTGGCAGCTCCCAATCTGTCTCAGAACGTCTGGAGATCCGGCAAAAATCTAAGGGGAAAGTTTGGCTTAAGAATGTTCAAAAAATCAGAACTTTTCAACAGAGAAACAGTTATTTACTAATGCTTATGTGAGAAGAGTAAAGGCAGTAAAATTCTCCTGTGGATATAATTCCCCTGCAGATTTATGCAGATATATTTACTCATTTATAAACTAACATAAATTATGAATATATAAATTACTTTGTCATGTTTATTGCTGACACTGCCATGTATGAATATCAATTTATATCGAGATGATCCACTCCAGTTCTCTGTACTCTGTAACCTCTATTTTTACCCAGGAAAAGTTCATCTTCTCTAAAGCAGTTGTGTATTGACACTTGTAGCCTGAGCAATTTTATCATTCCTTTATTACAGCTGAGTCAGTGGGGTCCTTTCCTGGCAGAGATTTTTGGATTATTATTGAACAGAGCTCACCTGGGTCATTCACTGCTCTGCCTCCTCCACTGACTCACCTGAGCCCGAAGCAAACATTACTAACAGAGGTGACAGGGCAGCAGAGGCTCTGCTCAGTGTTTATTCTGTCAGTGATTCACTGAGCAGATTCAGGGGTAAATACCCAGAATTAAAGCACAGCTTTGCCCCCAGCCCTGCTGACCTGTTTTACCCCAAACATCCTGAGAACTCTCCATTCCTTGACATTCCACTGGTTTTATTGCAGCGTTCACCAGCCAGACCATGAATAGATGGAATTAGGACCAGCCCAACCATTCTATAATTCAATGACAGCTCCAATCTCCGTATTCATTGATTTATTGATTGATTGGTGTTAATCATTTCCTTTTCCCCGTTTCTAGGGAAGACAATCCAAAGCGGCGATCGATCCCTGTCCCGATGTGCGGGGCAGGGACCCAGCAGCAGGAACTCCCCTTGCTGTAACACTCTGTGCCTTGGGTGTTGTGCAACACCTTGAGCAAACACTTCCTCCTGCAGGAGCAGGAATAAAGCTGAGCCCGTCCCTGCCTCTCACTCCCAGCCCAGAGCAGCTCGGGGACAGGGCCACGCTGGGATCGCCACATCCCCACCCCAAGGAGCCCCAGGACCCCCAGAGCATGAAAATCCTCCTCATCTCTGCTCTTCTGCTGCATCTCCTCCAACAAGGTACTGAGCTTTTTGTTTTACTCCTTTACCACTTCTGCTGTGGATAATGCTGGATGAAGTTTTAATTATTAACTGGGAGATAATAGGGAGAAACAGGGAGTTAAAGCCTTTGGGAAATGGAGTCAGGGATATTTGGGATTTTCTGTTCAAAGTGATTCTCTGTAATTTGTTAGTTAGAGCAGCATTTACTTGTTTGAAAAGTGGCCATAAAGTGCCTAAAGACACACAACTGGTTGGTTCTGTGAGCCACTAAAGCAATACTTACCCTGCAAGTGAGAGGCCAATTTACCAATCACACCAATTTATCAGCATTTTGGCCATAAAATAACAGATTTCTGTATGAATTCAATTATAACATTACCTGATTCAAAGTATTGATCACCCTTTATTTATCTGCATGATACTTCAGGTTATAGTCAAGTGACTCCACCTGAGCAGATCCCACTTTTTTCCCCCCCACAATTTCTTTTAATACCTGTCAACAGGGAATGGAATTTTTCAGAGCTTGGCCTGCACAAACATGTACAGGATTTATACCCATAATTAAACATAGAATTAGCATTCAGGCACAAATCTATAATTTGGTTTTTTGCACAGAATATCTGAAAATGTGCACACCATTAAGGTGTTACCTTTTTTACCTTGACAAAACCACAATTTCATTGTCAATAAAATCCTCCCTAATGATTTTTTTGCTGGTTGAAGCCCTTGGAAAAGCACACAATTATTTGTTCCTTATTACAAGTTGTTGTAGGAGGCTCAATGAATTTCCTTCCTCCTTCAAGCTCCAGACAAAGCCCGAAGGTAGCAAAGACAATGCACTGATTAAGAAACTCCCTCGAAGAAAGGATTCATTCCAAACAAAACCAACCAGTTTTCCTCGAAATTCTGTCTGGATCAGACTGCAGGGAAGGGATGAGTTTAGTCCTGAGCCTCCCTTTAAACCTTGCCTTAACTTGAACTCTGTGGGCTGGAGTTGCACAAAGGGTGTGGAGAGATAAAACTGGGGATCTCTGTCCAAGAGGCCTGAAATATCCCTGGGGTTGCTGTACAAGGACACACTTGAAACCTGTGCAGAGAAATCTGAAAAGCAGCAGATTTATTTGGAAAATAAACATAATTAGTTGCTTAAAAAAACCCATAAACCACCCTTGTGAGTGGCAGGAGTAAAGTTACACCTGGTAGCTGCTCCCAGCACGTGCTTGGTGCAACAGCTCAGCTGCCACAGGATCCCTCTGCACCATTAAACCAACAGCTTTATCAAGATACAACCAGGTTTGCTCTGCAATTACTTTTGGAAAGGGTTGAAGCAAATAAATCAGTGATAAAAGAATGGATCAGTTTGTTTTACTGCCACAATTTGCACGAGGATGTGCTCTCCTGTTCCAGAGAGAAAATTACAGCAATTGGAGGCCTCTCTCCTGGAAAAACCTGGCCCTGGGGCAGGAATTACCGTGGGAGGGGCTCTGCTCCTTTGTTTTTGTGGGATTTCATTGGCTTTCTGGGCAGCTGAGGGGGGTTTTTGTTGTTGTTGGTTCATTTTTGAAATACAGGCCCTCAAGGATTCACCAATTCAGAAGAAATTCCCTTTTGTAGGAGATTAAAGAGTTCAGGGGTATCTAAAACTGCTGTTGCCTTGGTGCAAACCAACATCTCCCTTGCCTGACCCTGTTTTCCCAAATCCTGGCCCCCAGCTGATGGACTGCAGGGTGCACCCACCCCTGCAGGGCAGGCCCCAAATTAACTTTGCTCTGCATTTGCTGAGCTTCAGAGCAGAAAACAAAAAGAAATTCTTTTTATCAGCTTTGCATTTCCTCACCCAGCTCTTTACAGTCCCTCCAGACCTATGAGACCCCTCAAAATGGTGTTAAGGAACCTCCTGGATTCCTTGCACCTTCAAGATTTTCCTGATTTCCTCCCTGTCTCCCTGGCCACGTCCAAATATCTCCCCCAACCTTCTGCTGTCCCTCCTTCAACCCAATTCAAGAGGTAAAAGTTGTAATTATTTATTACCACCCTCTCTTAGAGTTCTGCCACAGTTATTTCCGTGCCAGAGCCCTCCAGAGCAGGACTCTTGCTGCAGACCTTGCTTTGTGTAAGTTTATTTGCTGGTGCAGAGGCAGTCTGGGCCTGTCTGTCACGTGCTGAGGTTTGGAGATCACTCATTCCACAAACCCAAATCCATCCATTCATGTCCCTGGGAAATGCAGAGGGAAAGGCTGCACTGGCATGGCTGGGCTGGCCTGCTGGGACTTGAACTGCTCAGAGCTGGGGGAACAAACACAAAGGGAATTGCAAGAAATGTTTGGACACCTGGAAGTTGGCAGGGAGGGCAACTCCTCTGAAATGCAGGATGTGAAAACCTCTGGTGTTGGATCAGGGGATGGAGGCAAAGCAGGGGAGCACAAGGTGCTGCAAGAACCCAAGGAATCACCTGGCCAGCCATGAAATTGGGTGTTCAATAAATTAAAATTGTGTTTTCATCAATCCCCAGGGAGCAGCAGAGAGAAGTTCTCTGGAGCTGAGCAATATGAAATTGTTTACCCACAGAAACTGCACGTGGTGCACAGGAGAGCTGCAGGGACAAGCTCAGAGGTAGGAAAGGAGATCATTTCTTGGGTCATTCTGGGAGATGGGGAAGGATTTGTGGAGCTAAAACACCCTTGAGTTCCAAGGGTAAGGAAAGGAGATCATTTCTTGGGTGATTCTGGGAGATGGGGAAGGATTTGTGGAGCTAAAACACCCTTGGGTTCCAAGGGTAAGGAAAGGAGATCATTTCTTGGGTGATTCTGAGAGATGGGGAAAGATTTGTGGAGCTAAAACACCCTTGGGTTCCAAGGGTAAGAGAATTTGGACAAACATTTGCTCTTCCAAAAGACAGAATGTGGAGAAGTGAGGTGGTGTTCAGTGAGGAGGAGCTGAGGTGTCCTCAGAGAAGAGCATCCTAAGGCCATCTCTGAACTTGTGTCTCTGCAAAGATGTGGGGTTTGATACTACTCAGGGTTTTAATAACCTGTGGACACTTGAATTTGGATTAAATGAAAGCAATCATTAAAAGCAGCCATGGTCTGTGCAATTCCAGAAGGTGTTATGGAAGTGCCTGAACCCAGCCATCCCCTCAGCCCTTTCCCAAGCACACAGGATTTGTGCTTATGGAGGCAGAAATGAATTTGCAAAGTCAAATTTGCTCCTCTAATTAAAACCCCTCAAACAGAGCGACCTCCTGCTTATCCTGCTCCTGGCAGAATCCTTGTTTTTGGTGAGGAGAGGCAGGAAAGAACACGGCTGGCATTCCAATAACACCACTGGTGAGGCCAGGAGCTGCAGCAGAGCATTTTCTGACACTTAAATCTGTTTACAGAGCAAATATGATGACATAGTGAAGTATGGGATCAAAGCCAACGGAGAGGAAGTGGTGCTGCAGCTCCGAAAAAATCGGTAGGTTCAGTCCAGCTCTGCCCTGATTCCTCACTGGGAGCCCCTGCAGGGTGTTCCTGCCAAAAAGCAGCAATCAGAGCCCTGTGAAACAGAGGGTTTGGTAAATGCAACATTTCAATGGCAAGGAAAGAGAAAGGGAGAGAAAGGATCCTGTCACTGTTTTGGGAATGTGGAAGAAGTGATTGGGATGAGACATTGCCATGATGGAGGGACTTCCCCTCCTGCTACCTCTGCTCCCCGATTTCCTTCCTAAATTGTTGAATCCAATGCATATTTGATACTTTCCTATTATTTCACAAGTTTTCTGTGACCATGAAGAGTCTGTGGGTTATAGAATTGTGGCCTGGAGTGACAGGACAAGGGGGATGGTTTTAAATGGAGTGAGAGAGATTAGGAAGCAATTCCTGCCTGGGAGGGTGGGGAGGGGCTGGGATGGAATTCCCAGGGGAGCTGGGGCTGCCCCTGGATCCCTGGAAGTGCTCAAGGCCAGGCTGGAGCCCCTGGGACAGTGGAGGATTCCCTGCCCATGGAAGTGGAAGAGCTTTCAGGTGCCTTCCCACTAAAACCATTCCATGATTCTAGGACAGACTCAATGATCTTGGAGGTGTTTTCAACCTTAATCATTCTGTATCTCCATATTTATATATCCCTATATCATAGACAGATATAGAGATAGATAAATTATAGATAGGTAGGTAGGTAGATAGATAGATAGATAGCTAGATAGATAGATAGATAGATAGCTAAATTGATAGAGATATTTACCTTAGCACTACTTCTCTTGAACCTGAAGTAACCAAATATAACCTGGCATTGACCAAATCTTCCTGGAAATGGAAAGTCTGGCTCCAGCAGAACATCAACACACACTCCAACAAGTCTGGGTTAATGAGCTTTCCCAGAGGCTGTGCAAATACAGTAGTGCCATAATCAATTCATGTTAAAGATAGCCTGTAATTAACTGCTCACCCCTGTTTTAATCTAATCCAAATATTTGGAGTGGGGAGAGGGAAATGTGTTGTACTAGATTCTGTTCTTAGAAATGGGATTGTGGCAGTGGAAGAGAGTTGCCCAAACAGGAGTCATTGCAGATGTGCTGCTTTTAGGAAGATGTAAAAAGGGCCAAAAAAAAAATAAAAATTAATATGTAATTATACATTTGTATCCAGATCTGCCAGGAGATGAGTTCATCCCAATGCAATCAGCAGACTTTAATTGCTTTCTTCTTTTAGGAAAGTCTTTTTGTTTGAGCAAGGATTATGAGCAAGCAGAATTCCCCTCCCTGCAGCTTTTGCTTCCCGAGTTTCTCCGATACTAAGAATAACCTGAGTAATTGTTTGAATTCCCCACATGCTCGCTGTGCTGTGTCATCACCTCATTTCTACACGGCAACAATTTCTTGGAATAATGACTGCTTGGCCTCTTGCAGGGATCTCCTGGCTGGGGATTATTCTGAAACTCTTTATTCTGCTGACGGCCAGCAAATAACCACAACTCCTCACATCAAGGTAATACAGGAAGAGTTTCTCTTTTGCTTCCAGTCTTGAGGTCCACATGAGATTCATAATCTGTGAAATAATGGGAGATATCAGACAGAAAGGAAAGGTTTGAAATCCAGGTTTGAAGCCATTTAGGGTGAAGGGATGGGGAAGTTGGGGTTGGTCACTGGTGTCTGTTGGGAATCAGCTCCACAGTTTGGCTCCTGTGGCTGCTGAGCAATGTCAGGGTCGAATTGCAGCCTTTTGTCAGGAGCCAGGGCCATCCCAAAGCTTTCAAGCTCCCGACTCTGCCGAGCCTGCACGCTCAGCTCCACCTGCCCGGCCCCGTGACTCCATTTCCACCCCGATCCCAGGCAGATCCCCAGGCTGATAAGGCCCCATTTCCTCCTGGCTCACATTTCCAGCCACGCTCTGGAGCCCAGCTGCCTCCCCTGAGCCCTGACAAATCACTTCTGCACCTGCACACAAACGGGACTTGCTGCAGAAGGCATTTTTGAATTCACTGCACGCTGATCTTCCCCAAAGCTCCCACCTGAAGTTCTCCTCCAAGCTCATGAGATGGGTTTTAACAACACAATCTGGAATTCAAAGCCCAATTTTCTCTGTTAGGTGCAATTAGGAGGATTCTGAATGAAATAAATGAGCATAAATAACTCTGGGTTGATTATTTTGGGTTATTTTTTCTGAGTGCTCCAATAATTTCCACTCCCTGAATGAATCCAGTGAAAAACCTGGATAAAGAGAAACTCGAAGAGCCCTACATGTGCTGAACAGGGAATTCCTACCCTGGGGATGTTGGATTGTGATCAGGAGTTTTTCCTTTTGTATCCCCAAAGGATGGAGATAAATCCTCCTCTTTTCCCCAGTAACTTGCCCTTTGTGGTTGTCTTTTTCCCTGTAACAAAGTTGGTATTTTGTGGTGGAAGACAAATAAATTATAAAGTTCAACCAAAATCCACACAAGGAAACAAAAGGCACAGGGAATGAAGGCTTGGATAGAGATTCTTAAGAATTCCATTCAGGAAAATGCTGTGGGTAAAATTCTCCACAAGCCCTCAGTGACTTTGAAGTCTCTTTGAACACAGGAACAGAAACCATAAATCCTTCAGCCAATTAACTCCCAAAACAGTTTCCCCTACCCATGTTTAATATAATACCTGTATTTTAATCTCACTGAAATCAATGCATTTAATTGATGGGTAATTAAAAAACCTTTCCTTGAAATTTGGGCTCAAGGAAACCATTTGATGTGGACTTTATTGAGCCCAGCAGTGTGTACTTAATTTGGAGCAGGGAGTCAGAATATTCTTATTTTTCTGTGCTGTGCTTTGACCAGAGCCCAGAATTGTTGGTTTTTGTCACAATTTGTGTGTTGAAGGATAAAAATAATGGGTCCACAGCCAACATGAAAATGGTCATGAACTTTTAAAATTCTGTCGTTGTCGAGGCGGTCACGACATAAAGCAGAGACCACAAGCAGTCTCAGTTGGCAACAACTTTATTTTCTAACATGGCTAACTTTTATACACTTTTCAATTGTTGATACTTCTTCTACTTGATCTATTGGCTACAATAAATCAACATAATGCTATTGGTTAAAGTTATAGTGACTCCACCTATCTTTCTAACATTCCTTCATCCAGCTGCAAGGTATTCTTATTTTTCTTCTCTCGATCTCTTTGGTTACAGCCTTGGAGAGAGCTCCTTATCAGCTTCTTCTTACTTCTCAGCTTCTTCTCACTGCTTTAGCTGACAGGCCTGCTGTTAGCCCCTTCCACAAAATTCCTTTTAAGCATCTCGTAATGTGAGACTTCTTCGAATAGTGCACTTCATTGTAATTTGTAGATGGTTTAATTTGTTTCCTGAAATCCCTGGATGCAGTGGAGCCCATGGACAGCCCAAGCTGACCCTGAGGTTTTTTCCCCCCAGGATCACTGTTACTATGGAGGCCACGTGGAGGGTGATGCTGAGTCTGTGGCGAGCATCAGCACCTGTGCAGGGCTCAGGTGAGAGGGGCTGGGTCCCTGGAGCAGAATCTGCAGCTTCTGGGAGAAATGTTCCAATAGGAGAGGATCAGGGTGGAGAGAAGTCTTGTGATCTTTTATTCAGGCTTTGGAAACTTGTTTCCCAAAGAAAAACTGAGGGAGAAGGGAGAAAAATAGTTATTCTTAGATCCTTACAATATTTCAGCTTTTCACCTGAAATCAGGATGAAAACATCTTTAAATTTCCCACTGGAATGAAATCCACTTTTCAACCATTTCTGTCAGCACAAACCCCCAAAATTTAACTCAAATTAATTCTGAACTCAGCTTCTCTTTGACTGAGAGCACCCAAATCTTCCAGTTGACTCACTAATTAATTAATTAATTTCTGTTTCTAAGAAAACATTCTTCTGCATGCTGCCTCAGGCTGCTGGAATATTCCGAGGGTCTCTATGCTCAGGCTAAATGCTCCCTTGATCCAAACCCTGACATTCCAACCCATTTTTTAGTGGCTATTTTGAGACCCGTGGCCAGAAGCTCCTCATTGAGCCCCTGGGAGCCTCGGACAGGGATGAGCACGTGGTTTATGAATACCAGGCCCTGAAACAAGAGCCCATCAAAACCTGTGGGCTGCTCAACAACTCCTGGGAGCAGGACTCCAGTGACCCCACCAATGGTGTCTTCAGGTCCAGCAACAGCCCCGAGGTAAGGACATGGATGTTCCATCACAAAAAGGGAATTTGTGGCCATTGGAAAACTCTAAATAGCCCAAATCCCACTTGGTCTGCTGGCACCTTCACAAAGGAGCTGTTTAAACACATTTAAAAATGGGGATTTTTTAAGGAACTAATTATTTTCCAAAAAAATCTGCTACTTTTCAGACCTCTCTGCACAGGCCTCAAGTGTGTCCTTGTGCAGCAATCCCAGGAATATTTCAGGCCTCTTTTAACAGAGATCCCCAATTTTATCTCTCCACACCCTTTGTGCAGAGATAAACACAGGGAAGTGGGATCAGATCTTAAAAACCTGAACAAAATATTGCAGATCTGAGATTTCAGAGTCACCAGCTGAGTTAAACCTTCCTGCCTTTATTAACAGGTGCCCAGTTAAAGGTACCTTTAACACCTAAATACCCATTAATATCTATTTTACTTTCCATATCTGAATAAAAATTTAAATATCCAACCTACTTCTTATCAATTAAACCCAAACCAATCACTTCTGAATGACCTGGCCAAAGAAATCCCCTCAATAATTAACAAACAGCTTTGAAACTGCAGAGGTTGGGATAGGAAAAGCTCTTAAAAGTAATTTTAAATCCATGATTCCTTTAGATGAAAGCCTACCTGAAAGCAAGGAAGTACCTGGAGCTCTATGTTGTTGCAGACAATGCTTTGGTGAGTTTTGGAATTATTATTTCATGTTTGATCAGCCCCACAGGAGCTTTCCAGGGTATCCCACTGGTGTTCCTGGGCTCCTACATGAGCTACAAGAGCCTGGCTGGGAAATGGGATTTCTAAAGGGGATTTCATTTGAAATTCCCACCTGGAGATGACAGGAATCCAGAAAAGACCTTGCAGTGCTTGTCCTGCTGGAATGTCCTGATTTGGAAAGGGAATATCCTGAATAGAAGGGGATATCCTGAATTGAAGGGAATATCCTGATTTGGAAGGGAATATCCTCATTTGGAAGGGAATAACCTGATTTGGAAGGGAATATCCTGATTTGGAAGGGAATATCCTGAATAGAAGGGAATATCCTGAATTGAAGGGAATATCCTGATTTAAAAGGGAATATCCTGATTTGGAAGGGAATATCCTCATTTAGAAGGGAATATCCTGAATAGAGGGGAATATCCTGATTTGAAGGGAATATCCTGATTTGGAAGGGAATATCCTGATTTGAAGGGATAATCATGAGCTTCTTGAAGGGACCCACAAGGATCATTGAGCCCAACTCCTTCTCTGCACCCTACACAGAAATTCACATTTTGGAAGGGGCTGATACTGAAACCCAACGTCTGATAAAATCCTATATCAAACATAAAATAAAGCATGAATTTTTATACATAGCATGGTTTGCAATCCTATCTTCTGTGGGATATTTATTTCCTGATAAATCCCCTTTTCCCTCTCCTTTTTCTGACATGCTGTATTTGCCTTTTCAGTACAAGAAATATGATGAAGATGTTGAAAATATAAGACAAAGGATATTTGGAATAGTCAACTACATCAACATGGTGAGAGCAAACAAGTGGCAATGAAACCCAAGGGTTTTGTAATTTTTTTCTATTGAAAAAGATTGAAATACAAATTATTTATATGTTTTTTCTATTGAAAGCCATTGAAATCCAAATTATTTAAAATATTTTTCTATTGGAAACCACTGAATCCAAGTGGTTTATGAATTCTTTCTATTGTAAGCATCATAAATTCCCATTATTACATGTAGGAATGAATGAAAGCTCAACTTCATGGTAATTTATTCTCCTGTTCTTTGCCTTAAGATATGAGATTTTTAATAAGAATTATTTCTATTCCTACTTTAATTATTTATACTCCTACTTCAATTATTTCTACCAATACTTTAAGATGCTTTTAATCACTCATTAAGTGAAAGGTTGCTGCAAAAAGAATAAATTGATTCTTCATTTCTTTGGCAACTCAAATTTCTTTTAACCCCATTTTAAAGTTGAAATGTGATGGGAAATCAGATTTTCAGTTTATTTGGTGAGACATTTTTGAAATTCAGAGCTTGGACAGGCTTTGTTAGGTCTGGAGTGGATATTGGAGTGGAAAAGTGATCAAGTACCAGGATGAGGCTTTGTTTAATTTTTATGAATGTTTAATGAATTCTCTGCTGCAGGTTTATAAAGCCCTCAACACCCACGTGGCTCTGGTTGGCCTGGAGGTGTGGACAGATGGGGACAAGTTCCCCCTGAGCAGGGCCGCGGGCTTCACCCTGGACGCCTTCTCCAAGTGGCGCCTGCGGGATCTGCTCAAGAGGAAACGGAACGACAACGCTCAGCTCATCACGTGGGTCCCTTCCCTTCCCTTCCCTTCCCTTCCCTTCCCTTCCCTTCCCTTCCCTTCCCTTCCCTTCCCTTCCCTTCCCTTCCCTTCCCTTCCCTTCCCAAACCTTCCCAAACCTTCCCTTCCCTTCCCAAACCTTCCCTTCCCTTCCCAAACCTTCCCTTCCCAAACCTTCCCTTCCCAAACCTTCCCTTCCCAAATCTTCCCAAACCTTCCCTTCCCTTCCCAAACCTTCCCAAACCTCCCCTCCCCTCCCCTCCCCTCCCCTCCCCTCCCCTCCCCTCCCCTCCCCTCCCCTCCCCTCCCCTCCCCTCCCCTCCCCTTTTTTTATTCCTTAAAAAATGGTCAACAATTCCTTCAAGGTCATTTTTATTCCTTATTAATCACTCACCAAACTCATTCAAGACCCTTTTTATTCCTTAAAAAATGGTCAACAACACAATCAAGGCATTTTTTATTCCTTAAAAATCCCTCACCAAACTCATTCAAGACCCTTTTTATTCCTTAAAAAATGGTCACTGAACACATTCCAGGCACATTTGATTCCTTAAAAATCACTCACCAAACACAATCAAGGCATTTTTTATTCTTTTGTCACCAATCATTGGCACATTCCTGACCTGGATTTCACCCATTCCAAGACTGGCTTGTACCAATTCCAGGACAAAAAGATAAATCCAAGCTGTCCCTCTCTCTCTCTCTCTCTTTTTTTCTTTTTTCTTTATTTTTTTCTGTTATGAAGCACAAATAAATTCCTACCAGGACACAGCATCCAATCCTTCCAACAGAATCCCTGCAAAAACAGGGAATGGGAACTTTTCCCTTATCTAAGACTCTTCTGGTTTTGCTCACTCAGTAAAGTTGAGTGTCCTGGGGACTGCAGCAAAGTCTGACAACTTAAAGAGTCATAACATGAAGTTTACCAGGAAGATGATGAATTAAATTTCCCCAAAAATGTGGGGAATGCCAAATTAAACCAGCATTGACCTCACTTTTCTGGCTTGTGTCCAGAGGTCCTGACTCATCCCAGCTGTTGCTGCATTTGGACCTCTTTACACTCCAACAAATGCTTTAAATCTGATGAACCACCACGGAATTTAAGTAAATATTAATACAAAAAGTGCTTCAATTTTCTTTTTTGTTGTTTGGTTTTTTTTTTTTTTTTTGTTTGCAGAGATCTTAAAATTAAATATTTGATTAGATGTGAGATTCCATCTGGAGCTGGGGATGGAACCTCCAGCCTGGTTTGGAGAAGATCCCTGAGTTCAGAGCCCATCCTGGGCACCCCCTGACCTCACTGTGTCTTTGTGCTTCCTTCCAGAGGCCTGGACTTCGAGGGCACCACGATTGGACTGGCCTTCACCAGATCCATATGCAGTGATTCATTTTCTACAGGTATTATTCAGGTCTGATTCATTTTTATTTCATTTTTTTAAAGCCTTTCCTATGTTTTTGTCACTCTGCCAGTGAAGAACCTTTGTGAATATTGTTGGGTTTAGGGCACTTTCAGTTCTCTGGTTCATTACTGGACTGTAAAAATTCAAAATCAGAGCCCTGGAAGTGTCCAAGGCCAGGCTGGACAGGGCTTGGAGCAACCTGGGAGAGGGGAAAGTGTCCCAGACATGGAACTGGATGGGATTTAAGGTCCCCTCCAACCCAAACCATTCTGGGATTCTGGGGTTTTATTTTAAATTAAGTGTGGAGGGGTAAAGAAAGCAAACACATGATGTACACACCTCCATGGTGTCTATTTTATAAATATATTTATTTTAAATAAACATATTTCTATCTATAAATATCTTTAAATATTAAATAATAAAATATAATCCAAATAGATGCACAGATGGGGTGAGCACCATGTGACCCCTTGTGCATCATGAGAATAATTCCCCTTGTGTTGGGAAGGATGAAAGTTTGACAAGAAAGTCTCACAGATATCTGTGCTTGGCAGAAAGATTTTTAAATGTAGAGTCTGAAGAAGGAATAGAAATGAAAGCAAGTTTTGATATAGAAGAAAAGAATTGCTGAGCCAGTCTCACTGGATAACCAAGGAGGCAAAGGGTGTGTTAGTTAGAAGGAGTTTTATGGCTTAGAGCAAAGGATAAACCCACCCCAAACCAGAAGATGTTTTTACCAAGCAGGAAGAGAGCACAGGCAAACAAGGCAGCAAATGTGGCAAGGAGAAAAAAGGGCTCAGAATTTTCCACTGCAAGAAAACTGAAAAACAACTTCTGGCTTCAAGTGTAATGTACTGACTGTGAGTGATTGGAGAACAGTAACATGAATATGGTAATTATAGCAGTTATGATAGGTTATAGGTAAAAGAAAAACTGTCGTGTTTTTTTATTGTAAATTGTTGCAGTGGGCTATTTGTCGTGGTGTAGGGAAAACTTGAGACACTTAATATGAGAATCAGCAAGCTTTGTTTATTGAATAGAGCATCAAACTTTTATGCACAACAAGTAATAAGCTCATACATATTCTGGAAACTAAGCTGTCTATTGGTTAACTATAGATATCAGTTCTTCATTCCTGAGGAGTTACATCTCTTTTTTCTCATGTGTTATTCTCAGCTGCAGCACTTTGTTATTGTAACACAGCTCTCTTCAAGGCCACCGTGTCTTTGCAGGTGTACAGACTTAGATTAGCCACGGTCTTGTACTTTTCTAATTCTTGGTTAACAGTTCTTCTGACAGTAAATCAAAAGGGACTCTGACCTCTGACGTTGGTGAGGGAGAGAGAACGATGATGCATCTCATTCCATTGATATCAGAGGGCTCATTAATGACTTTATTATACTGTACTGTGTACATTGTATCTAAACTGAAACTGCCCTGCACTCACTCTTGCTCACAACGGCTCACACTGCACTCATCATCTCTGATTCTCTTGTGACTGTCCTGTGACAGTTCCACACCCACACCCACACCCACACACCTGGCCCTGATAGGGAACAAAAGGAAACAAACCATCCTCACTTTGGGTAAACCATCTCCACACTGCATTCTACTTTAGCACAACACAGAAAGAATTGTGTTTTCCTTCTCTGCTCGTCTCGCAGCTTCTCTCCGTTCACAGGGCACATGAACACCACACTTTGGTTTTCTCTGCTGTTGCTGCTTGCTCTAAAACACCTGTGGGAATAACAAACAGCTTTCCTTGCTCCCCAGGACCACAACAGGAACGAGGTTGCCGTGGCAGCCACGATGGCCCACGAGATGGGGCACAACCTGGGCATGAGCCACGACACCAAGGCCTGCTCGTGCAGCGATGAGATCTGCATCATGACCGACACCGTCAGGTGGGGCTGGAGGGGGCTCTGCACAGACACTGTCAGGGGGGCTGGAGGGGCTCTGCACAGACACTGTCAGGTGGGGCTGGAGGGGGCTCTGCACAGACACTGTCAGGGGGGCTGGAGGGGGCTCTGCACAGACACTGTCAGGTGGGGCTGGAGGGGGCTCTGGAGGGGGCTCTGCACAGACACTGTCAGGGGGGGCTGGAGGGGGCTCTGGAGGGGGCTCTGCACAGACACTGTCAGGGGGCTCTGGAGGGGGCTCTGGAGGGGCTCTGGAGGGGGCTCTGGGCAGACACTGTCAGGGGGGGCTGGAGGGGCTCTGGAGGGGGCTCTGCACAGACACTGTCAGGTGGGGCTGGAGGGGGCTCTGCACAGACACTGTCAGGGGGCTCTGGAGGGGGCTCTGGAGGGGCTCTGGAGGGGGCTCTGGGCAGACACTGTCAGGGGGGGCTGGAGGGGCTCTGGGCAGACACTGTCAGGTGGGGCTGGAGGGGGCTCTGGGCAGACACTGTCAGGTGGGGCTGGAGAGGGCTCTGGGCAGACACTGTCAGGTGGGGCTGGAGAGGGCTCTGGGCAGACACTGTCAGGTGGGGCTGGAGGGGGCTCTGGAGGGGGCTCTGCACAGACACTGTCAGGTGGGGCTGGAGGGGCTCTGCACAGACACTGTCAGGTGGGGCTGGAGGGGCTCTGGAGGGGGCTCTGCACAGACACTGTCAGGGGGCTCTGGAGGGGCTCTGCACAGACACTGTCAGGTGGGGCTGGAGGGGGCTCTGGAGGGGGCTCTGCACAGACACTGTCAGGTGGGGCTGGAGGGGCTCTGGACACGCTGCCAGCCCAGACTGGGACGGGGCCTCTGTCCAGTGCCATCATTCCGTTCAAAGTACTCAAACAAATCCATTTAGCAAATGGGTGAAATCCCAGGCCATTGTCAGATATTCCCAGACAGAAATCCCACATGAAACCCAACCCAAAACTACTTTAGTCCCTGTATATTTAGAAAAATGTTTATGTGTGTATTTATTTACATTTCTTTATTTACATTTATTTCTTTATTCTTACATTTATTTCTTTACATTTATTTATGTACATTTAACATATAAAATTATTATTTATATATATATATCTAGGTATGCATATTTATATTTATATTTATATTTATATTTATATTTATATTATTTGATATACATTTACATTTATTTCTGTACATTTAGCATTTAAAATGTTAAATTATTATTTAGATGTACATCTCTCTAAATGAAAATATTTATATTTATATTATTTATTTTTATATATTTGCATTTCTTTATGTATATTTAACATTTAACATGCTAAATTATTATTTAGATATATGTATCGCTAAATTTATATTTATATTTATATTTATATTTATATTTATATTTATATTTATATTTATATTTATATTTATATTTATATTTATATTGTTTCTTTGATGTATATTTACATTTATATCTGTACATTTAACATTTAAAATCTTAAATTATTATTTAGGTATATATATCTAAAATATTTTCTATATAATATATAGTATATACATAAATATATTATTAAATATTAATTTTATATATAATTAAATATCTATGTTTATATTTTTATATATCTAAATGTATATCATATATATTTATATACATAATAAAATATTTATATATAATATTTAATATATAATATAGATTTCTATATAAAATATATATATAAAATATATTATTAAATATTATTTAATTTATTATTAAATAGATATTATTAAATGTATATATATCTAAAAATAATAATATGCTGTATATAATATGTATTTTATATTAAAATATATTATTAAATATTACTTTATATATGATTAAATAGATATTATTAAATGTATATCTATCTAAAAATAATAATATGCTGTATATAATATGTATTTTATATTAAAATATATTATTAAATATTTCTTTATATATTATTAAATAGATATTATTAAATGTATATATATCTAAAAATAATAATATACTATATATAATATGTAATTTTATATATAAATTTATTATTAAATATTACTTTCTATATGATTAAATAGATATTATTAAATATATATACAAATAATAATACACTATATATAATATGTATTTTATATATAAATTTATTATTAAATATTACTTTCTATATAATTAAATATATCATATTGAATTTATATATATAGATATATATATATATAATGTATATATATAATATATCTATATATATAATGTTAAATGTGTATTTAGAAAAATGTTTACCCCATCAGTTGTGGGGACAGTCCCGTTCCAGTTCTGTCCCAAGGGCCGTTTTCCTCCCTGCCTGTGCCATTCCCACCGTGACTCCCAAGGGCCGTTTTCCTCCCTGCCTGTGCCAATCCCACTGTAACTCCCAAGGGCCGTTTTCCTCCCTGCCTGTGCCAATCCCACTGTAACTCCCAAGGGCCGTTTTCCTCCCTGCCTGTGCCATTGCCCCCGTAACTCCCAAGGGACGTTTTCCTCCCTGCCTGTGCCAATCCCACTGTAACTCCCAAGGGCCGTTTTCCTCCCTGCCTGTGCCAATCCCACTGTAACTCCCAAGGGCCGTTTTCCTCCCTGCCTGTGCCAATCCCACCATAACTCCCAAGGGACGTTTTCCTCCCTGCCTGTGCCAATCCCACTGTAACTCCCAAGGGACGTTTTCCTCCCTGCCTGTGCCAATCCCACTGTAACTCCCAAGGGACGTTTTCCTCCCTGCCTGTGCCATTGCCCCCGTAACTCCCAAGGGCCGTTTTCCTCCCTGCCTGTGCCAATCCCACTGTAACTCCCAAGGGCCGTTTTCCTCCCTGCCTGTGCCATTGCCCCCGTAACTCCCAAGGGACGTTTTCCTCCCTGCCTGTGCCAATCCCACTGTAACTCCCAAGGGCCGTTTTCCTCCCTGCCTGTGCCAATCCCACTGTAACTCCCAAGGGCCGTTTTCCTCCCTGCCTGTGCCAATCCCACCATAACTCCCAAGGGACGTTTTCCTCCCTGCCTGTGCCAATCCCACTGTAACTCCCAAGGGACGTTTTCCTCCCTGCCTGTGCCATTGCCCCCGTAACTCCCAAGGGACGTTTTCCTCCCTGCCTGTGCCAATCCCACTGTAACTCCCAAGGGACGTTTTCCTCCCTGCCTGTGCCATTGCCCCCGTAACTCCGCTGTGCTCCCCCAGCTCGGTGGTCCCCAAGGAGTTCAGCTCGTGCAGCCTGCAGAGCTTCGAGTCCTTCATGCTGGCCGGGATGCCGCGGTGCCTGAGCAACGTCCCCGAGCTGGGCAGCATCATCGCGCCCCCCTCCTGCGGCAACGGCTTCCTGGAGCGGGGAGAGGAGTGCGACTGCGGCACCCCCGAGGTACCGGGCGGGGCACGGGGCCTTGGCCAGCCCGGGCTGCTGCTGGCTGCCAGCCCCTGGGGTGGACACTTCTGTTTGGCAAGCTTGGTGCATTCCTGAAGCAATTGAATATTCCATCCAGTGATATACATAAAATGTATTGTTTCACTGAGCTCTTCTAATCGTCAGATTTTTTGGAATGAGGACTTCAAACTGTTGCTGCACAATTTGTGTCCCAGTAAAACTAAAACAGGCTGAATTTTGGCTCCACATGTTACTGCGTGTGATTTGGAGCTGAGCACAATGTTTCAAATAAAAACACAGACTTGGAATGGAAGTTCCAGCTCAAGTAAATGTTAAGTCATCTTTCTCTTTTCTAAACTCAGTAGGCTCATGGCTACTCTCTGTTGTGTGTGGATCTCAATGCCATTAATACCACCACGATCCCATGGCCACACAGGCAATGCCAGCCTGCTAAAATGGACATCAACAGCAGGATTCACAACTACTCAATTAACCCTGCTATTGAGCCATTGCTAATTGCTATTGAGCCATTGCTCAGCAAATCCAGAATGGCTGGCAAGACCCTTCTGGAGGATATAAAAACATTGCCAGACACAGGAGTTAGAAAGCTTAAACTCTACACAGTATCTCATTATTCTAAATGAATTCCTTGTAATCTGAAAGCTCTTGCTGAAGCAGAAATTGTGGTCATCAAATTGCTGAGCTGGGGCGGCTGGGGACGTGCTGAGTGCTGGGAAGGATGGAGCCCTGCTTTGTCAGGAGGGTGACAGAGGAACTGAGAGTGGGACAAAGCCATCCCCACAGCTCAGCAAAACCCCCAGTTCCCTGCACAGCTTCCACCTCCAAACCCAGGAACTTTTGGGAAGGTGCTCCCCAACAAAGCCAAGGGCAGGTGCCAGACTTCCATCCCAGCCAGGGACAGTGGTGTGGTGTCCCTGTCCCCAGCTCTGACTTCTGCTTCTGTCCCAGGAGTGCACCAACGAGTGCTGTGACCCCGAGAGCTGCAAGCTGACCTCAGGAGCTGCCTGTGCCCACGGGGACTGCTGTGAGAACTGCCAGGTGAGACCCCTCCTCTCCCCTGTGAGAACTGCCAGGTGAGACCCCTCCCCTGTAAAATCTGCCAGGTGAGACCCCTCCCCTGCCCTGTGAGAACTGCCAGGTGAGACCCCTCCCCTCCCCTGTGAGAACTGCCAGGTGAGACCCCTCCCCTGCCCTGTGAGAACTGCCAGGTGAGACACCCCCCTGCAGCTCCTCATCCCTGCTGGGATCAAGCAGGAACTCACCTTCCACCAGAACTGGTCCCCTGTGTTTAACAGCACTGCCAAGGGCACTGGTGTGGGACCATGGGCTGGAAGGGACATGTGGGATCAGTGATCCAACCCAGGCCCTGCACAGACCCTCCAAAATCCCACCCTGGGCATCCCTGCAGCGCTGTCCAAACCCTCCTGGAGCTCTGGCAGCCTCAGGCCGTGCCCATTCCCTGGGGAGCCTGGGCAGTGCCAGCACCCTCTGGGGGAAGAGCCTTTCCCAAAATCCAGCCTGAGCTGCCCTGGCACAGCCCCAGCCATGCCTGGGTCCTGTCCCTGCCCCACAGAAGGAATTCCTTGGCTGCTCCGAGGCCTCCCCTGGCTGGGGCTCTCAGTAGGGTGGGGAAGGAGCTCCCATGCCCTAAACCCCTGAGCACAGAGTCCCCTCAGCAGTGTCACCAGCTGGCACTGCAGGGATCTGAGGGCTGTCCTGCAGCAGGTGCTGCTTCCTCAAAGAAATGAGTCCACAGGGAGTTGCTTTGTTTTAAAGGCACATTAAAGAGTCAAATTGGATTTTTCTCTGAGCAGTAACGAGTTCAGCCTGCACAAAATGTGCTCCAATACTTTAATTAAGAAGAGGGAGTGAGTTTCAATGAGCTCTAATCACCCAGTGCACCCACAGCAAGTTTTCCTATTGGAAATTTCACCAGGCCCCTCTGGAGGAAGAGCCTTTCCCAAAATCCAACCTTTCCCTGATCCCCAGCCATTCCCTCCCTGGCACAGCCCCAGCCATTCCCTCAGGTGCTGTCACTGCCCACCAGCCCACCCCAACCCCCCCCATCAACTCCCTCAATCTCCCACCACCCTGCAGAAATGAGCCCTTTGCTTGGCCATTTTCCCCTGGCAATAAAAGCTGTGGCACAAGAGGCAAACCTGAGAACTGACAGATCCAACACGAAGGGAGATCTGGATCCTGCTCCTCACACAGCCTGTGTGTCACCATTGAGCAAGAAATGACACAGATTCACTCCAAGGCTGGTTTGCAAAAGAGCAGCTTTAATACAAAAATTCTCTTCTTTTATAGATAGATTCAACACATTCTTCTTGATTGGCTAATTAACAAAAACTTTCTCACAAACACTCCTTGAGAAGAACAGAAAAACTGAGTAGGAAAGCACAACCTGCAGGTTGTTGATACTAACAAGTGCTCATTGGTTTTCTACAACTCCCTAAAAAGTCTCCCAAGTGCACTGTGAGCACACGAAGCCGTTTTCTCACTCTCTGACCAGGCTGTTGCAGCCCCCCTGTGCAGTGAGGTTTCCCTGCCTGTTTTCAGCCCTCAGCTGGGTGGTTTGAGCAGTGAGGAGGAGCTGGGTGCTGAGCTGGCCTTTTCTCCCTGCCCAGTTCCAGAATTGGGGCTGGGCAGTGGAACAGGAGTGTGCCCTGGCTGAGATGTGCACGGGGCACTGCCCCAGCTGCCCCAGGATCCATCCCAGGTGAGAAGGGAGCTGTGTAAAACCAGGCCTGGCTGCTGCTCCAGGAAAAGCCCTGGATTCACCAGATTTTACCAATTCATTGGGTGATTTGCTGTAGATTTTACCAATTCACCAATTCAAGGGTGATCTGCTGTAGATGAGGTTCCTTTGCTGACACTGGAAGAGGTTCCAGGCTGCAAGGCCCCATCCTTCCCCAAGTGCCTCAATCTACAGCCCCAGCCAGGGGAGGTCACACAGGTGGTGCCTTTGCCTTGGAGCTCCATCTCCACTCTTTATATTCCACTCTGACACCAGCACTTGCCCACTTATCTAATTTTTTTAACATTCCCAATGGACATTAAGACAATTTCTAGGAACATGTGGGCGCTCTGTGCATCTCCAGCCCTCAGCTGGGTGGTGTGAGCGGGGTGGAGGAGCCGGGTGCTGAGCTGGCCTTTTCTCCCTGCGCAGTTCAAGAAGCCGGGCTCGCTGTGCCGGGCGGTGAAGGATGAGTGTGACCTGGCTGAGATGTGCACGGGGCTCTCCCCCAGCTGCCCCGAGGATCGCTTCCGTGTCAACGGGCACCCCTGCGGCTTCGGAGAGGGCTACTGCTACATGGGCACCTGCCCCACCCGCGACAGCCAGTGCAAAGACATCTTTGGACCAGGTGAGGGCCCCGTGCCACCCAAAAATCAGCTTGGCTTGGGCACGGGACAGACGGGAGGGAATCTGCACCAGATCCTCAGATCCATTGCTCCTCAGGAGCCGCCCTGCTGTGGGGCTGATCTTCAGCTCGGGCTGCAGCTCTGAGGGCACCATCTGGGGAGTTGGCAGGGGTCCCCAGGACGAGGTGAGAGATGAGTGAATCTGACTCCAGGTTCGTAGAAGGCTAATTTATTATTATATCACAATACATCATATTATATTACATCATATTACATCATATCATATCATATTATATCATATTACATTGCATCACATTACATCATATAATATCGTATTATATATTATATTATATTATATTATATTATATTATATTATATTATATTATATTATATTATATTATATTATATTATATTATATTATATTATATTATATCATATCATATTATATTATATTATATCATATTACATTACATTATATTATATTGCATTACATTGCATTACATTATATTATATGATTATAATATAATAGTAATTTATTAATAATTTATTATATATTATATAATAATATAACATATCTAATATATAATATTATAATAATATATAATTATTATATTATATTATATATAATATTTAATAATAATAAATATAATAGTTAATATTATATTTTTATAAATAAATATAATATTTAATATATATTTAATTTAAGAATAATATATTAATCATTATAATATGTATATTATAATTATATGTTATAATTATTAATATATTATAATTAAATTAATTAGTATAATGTCATAATATAATATAGTATTTATAATAAAACAATATGTTATGTTATATATTATACTATACTAAACTATACTACAGAATAGAGAAAGGATACAGACAGAAGGATACAAAGAGTTATAATGAAAAACTGGTGACTGACTCCTCAGAGTCTGACACAGCTGATGGTGATTGGTCATTAATTAAAAACAATTCACATAAAACCAATCAAACATGCACCTGTTGGTAAACAATGTCCAGCCACATTCCAAAGCAGCAACACAGGGAGAAGCAAATGAGATAATATTGTTTTTTCTCTGAGGGTTCTCATCTTCCCAGGAGAAGAAATCCTGGCAAAGGAATTTTTCAGAAACTATGACAGTCACAGCCCATCCATAAAAATAAACTGCAGTTTGTAGCATAATTAATGATGATTTTTATATTTCCCACTGTCAGTGGTTGTAGCTCATGGGCTGGCTCTCAGGGCATGGCGTGCTCTGTGCTTCTAGAGAAATGGGAAGTGGGGAGCACATTCCTCTTTTGTAGAGCACGTCTGTCTGAGTTATTTGGAATGGAGCTGGGGAAGTGGTTTTGGCCAGATAGGAAGAGGAAATGTCTGTCTTTCAAATTAACAGCCAAATTTGGCACGTCTGGTGCTTCTGAAAGCAGCATTTCATAGAGCTGGGGAATGGCTTGGGCTGAAAGGGGACTTAAATGCCACCAGTGCCACCCCTGCCATGGCAGGGACACCTCCCACTGTGCCAGGGCTCCAGCCTGGCCTTGGGCACTGCCAGGGATCCAGGGGCAGCCACAGCTCCCTGGGAATTCCATCCCAGCCCCTCCCCACCTTCATGGTGTTATAAATGAATACTCCAATTTAACAATTAAGGAAATTTATTAAATAATCAAAGTATAAATTTGGAAAAAGCCACAAGCAGTTTGACTCTGAGCCAGGCAGTCAGAGTCAAGGAAACCCAGGATTTGGCCTCTATTGCACCAAAGTCCCCGTGGGTCTCCAAATGTCATTTATTTCTAAAGGGTTTGTTTTATACAGTCTTTTGGGCTCTGGAAGGGGCCCTTCTTTAGCATATTATCACAGTATAATATGCTAATAATAGAAATAATAATAATATAAATAATATATAATATAAATAATATAATATATTATATTATAATATAATATATAATATAATAATATAAATAATAATAATATAAATAATAATATAAAATAATATTTCTTTCTTGCTGCCACATTTCTCAGAACTGGTGAATAATAGCTGAAATCCTGTCAGGTGAAAATGTTCTGAGATAAACTTCTGGTGTTCAATGTTATCTTATTGATGATGCCTATCAAATGCCTCCTGCTGGGGTCTTGTCAAGTGGAAAAATCCCTTGAAATATCCATCCCTGGAGACAGTGCCCTCCTGGTGTTTGAATCTCCATCCTTATCACTGAGCCTATTACTGCTTGGTGCCCAACACTGCTTTTAGTACACAAAATGCTGTGCTTTTTAATTTCCTGTAGCAGAAATTATTTTATAACATATATTACAATCCACAGACTGTAATATATGTTAACATAAATATATGTAACATATGTAATAACACACATTACAGATCCACAGGGAACAATTCCTTCCCAATCTCCCACCCAGCCCTGCCCTCTGGCAGTGGGAGCCATTCCCTGTGTCCTGTCCCTCCATCCTTGTCCTCAGTCCCTCTCCAGGGAATTCTGGAATTATTTCTGTTGGAAGGGACCTTAAAAGTCACCCAGTGCCACCCCTGCCATGGGCAGGGACACCTCCCACTGTCCCAGGGGCTCCAGCCTGGCCTTGGGCACTGCCAGGGATCCAGGGGCAGCCACAGCTCCCTGGGAATTCCATCCCAGCCCATCCCAGGGAACAATTCCTATCCAATCTCCCATCCATCCCTGCCCTCGGGCAGTGGGAGCCATTCCCTGGGTCCTGTCCCTCCATCCCTTGTCCTCAGTCCTTTCCCAGCTTTCCTGGAGCCCCTTCAGGCCCTGGAAGGGGCTCTAAGCTCTCTCTGGATCCTTCCCTTCTCCAGGTGAACATTCCCAACTCTCCTGGAGCCCCTTCAGGCCCTGCAAGGGGCTCTGAGCTCTCCTGGATCCTTCCCCTCTCCAGGTGAACATTCCCAACTCTCCTGGAGCCCCTTCAGGCCCTGGAAGGGGCTCTGAGCTCTCCCTGGATCCTTCCCCTCTCCAGGTGAACATTCCCAACTCTCCTGGAGCCCCTTCAGGCCCTGCAAGGGGCTCTGAGCTCTCCTGGAGCTTTCCCTTCTCCAGAAAGTCATTTATGCCCATGGGCACTCGGCTGGGAAAGGCCATTTCCCGAGCAAAGGAAGGAGCTGGAATATTCCCAGCTCTGCTCTGGGATCCCAAACTCACCCTATTTCTTGTTTTCCCCCTGCAGAGGCCACAGAGGCCGAAGCCTCCTGCTACAATGTGAACGAGAGGGGGAAGTACTACGGGTACTGCAGGAAGGAGAAGGGCACTTACCAGCCCTGCAGGAGAAAGTAAGCACGGGGCTGTGGAATGTGCTGGGATTTGGGAAGAGAGGCCATTCCTGCTCCAGACAGGAGACAGAAGCCAGGAACACCTTTTAGTGGCACAGCCCTGGGTTCCTTCTTGTTCTGTCTGAAAACTGGGGGAAGTAATTTCTAAGAAAAGTGGATTTAAATCATGAGGTGAGAGAGCAAAGGTGTGCACATATTATATTATATTATATTATATTATATTATATTATATTATATTATATTATATTATATTATATCATATCATATCATATCATATTATATTACATTATATTATATTACATTATATTATATCATATCATATAATGCATCATATTATATCATATATCATATTATATTATATTATATTATATTATATTATATTATATTATATTATATCATATCATATATATGATATATTATATATCATATATGTTATATATATGATATATCATATTATGTTATATTATATCATATCATACTATATTATATATTATATTACATTACATTACATTACATTACATTACATTATATTATATTATATTATATTACATTATATTATATTATATTACATTATATTATATTATATTATATTATATTATATTATATTATATTATATTATATTATATTATATTATATTATATTATATTATATTATATTATATTATATTATATTATATTATATTAGTCTGTGCAGGGCTGCTTGGGAGGAGAGTGTGAGGGTGTGCAGGGAGCTCCAGGGATTTTGGGATGGGGAATTTGAGCCTCAGAAGTGAAGGAATATCAGTTAAATGCTCATTTCTGGGAATGAATTTGTGTTCCCTCCTAAGCTCAGCAGGATTTAGGAACCTGTCAGCTCCAACCAAGCTGCCACAGCAGCACTGGAGTTCAGGCTGCAGGAGAGCCCAGCTCAGAGGGGTTTGCTGGGCCGTGTCCTGGGGTTACAGCTGCTGTTCCTTGCAGGGACAGGATGTGTGGGAAGCTGTTCTGCTCTGGAGGCAGGGAGATGCCCCGGGATGGGAGCCTGCTGACCTTCAGGAGCTGCAAGGGCAGCTTCCCCAGGAGTGGGGAGGACGACTCAGGGATGATCCTGGATGGAACCAAGTGTGGGAATGGGATGGTGAGTGGAGAATCCCTTCTTCCTTTGTTCTTCCCCCTCTTTCAGTCTCGTTGATATGATTCTGTCCTGTACAGGGAAGATTTTAAACAGGGAGGACTGAGTGAACCCCAAACTTCTGCTGCTCTGTTTTCCCAACTTTTATCCCAACCCAGCAGCAAAGCAAACAGGAATTGGCAGCATTCCCATTTCCTTAGGCTTGGCTGCTGCCTCATTCCCTTTAGTGGCACAAAGATGTGTGGCAGCAGAAGCACAGCTTTGTCTGAGAGGTTAGGAGATCATTAATGTGTTATTGCATTTAATTATTCTATTTAATTATTTCCATAATGGCTGTCCCTCATCACTGGGTGCTGTTTCCAGTCATTCCCTTGAATATTCCTATTGAAAGGGAGGGTGAGGGATTGAGTGGGAAGCAGTGATGTCTGCACACCTCTGTCACTCCTCTTTCTGCTAAACACCCAAATGGAAAATTAACCCCTCATCTCCCACTCCTAAAGGGGGTCTGAGGGATTTCCAAAGCTGTTCTCCATCCCCTCACAGGAAAAAATGCAAACTCTGCCAGTCCTGGAAGCTCCAAATCCCTGTGGTTTGCTCTCATTTCAGGTGTGCAGCCGTGGGGAGTGTGTCCAGGCTGAGGAGGTCTTCAGATCCACCAACTGCTCTGCCAAGTGCTCTGGCCATGCTGTAAGACACCAGCAGTTGATGTTATTCACTTTAAAATTCCAAGAAAATTATGCAGATCAGGCTCAGACCTCCTTGCTGACAGTGTTTAAATCATTGATACAAATCTGTCAAATTTGAGGAGTCAGAAACTTAAAAACTATTTTATGAAAACACATCTCACCTGATGGAACATCAGTATTTTTGTCCAGGAGATGGACACAGCCCCTGTGTCTGACCCTGCCCCTGAGCCATGGTATCACAGCTCTCCTCTTTTAGGTTATTTTGGTTTGGGGAGAAGAATTCTGCTCACATTTGACCACTCAGAGCCATACAGATAAATAGATGAACTCTATAGTGAAGCTTTTCCTGCAGAAGCAAAAGGTGCACGACATCAGGACTGTCCTTTAACACCCCAAACTGCTCCTTTTTGTGCCAAATTTTAGCTCAAAAAAGCAGAGAGATTAAAAAAACCTCTCAGCATCCTCACTCAGAAACTCTCTGAGCCCCCAGACTCACTGGTGTCCCTGTTTGTGCCCCCAGGTGTGTGACCACAAGCTGCAGTGCCAGTGTGAGGAGGGGTGGGCACCCCCCAACTGTGACAGCTCCTCAGCCCTCACCAGTGAGTGCCACACCTTGGAAAGTGTCCTTGCCTGCCTGCAAGGGCTCCCTGAGCATTTCAGCTTTTCTATTTCCCATCTATCTGTGACCCTGCAGTTCTTTATGGCATAACTCTGAACTCCACACCCAGTGTGAGCTGCTGCTCTCTCCTTTTGGGCACACACAACAATTCCTCTCCAGAATTTCAGCTTTTCTATTTCCCATCTATCTGTAATCCTGCAGTTTATGGGCATAACTCTGGGCATAAATCCAGTTTAGGGCATAACTCTGAACTCCACACCCAGTGTGAGCTGCTGCTCTCCCATTTGGGGCACACACAACAATTCCTCTCCAGGCCTGGCTACCAAGGACCCCTAACTGCCTCAGGGCCCAGATATGGAAACAAAAGGGAGTTGGGGGCAGCAAACTTGGGGTCAATGACTTCATTAGCTGCAGCTGTAATTGGAAGATTAACCCCAATATGCAAATGGCCCAAACTTATAAAAGTGTGAAACCCATGACCCATCATCCATTTTGGGTGCAGCCCCTGGAGGGTTTAAAGCCAGCCTGGATGTGGCACTGGGTGCCAGGGTTTAGCTGAGGTTCTGGGCTGGGTTGGACTGGATGATCTTTGAGGTCTCTTCCAACCCAGTGATTCTGGGAATTCTGGGAATCTGCCCAAAAAGGCATCAGAAGGAGCTGGGGAGCTCCAGGGGAACAGCCCAGCACCAGAGGGGCTCATACAATTGTTAATTGGAATAATTAAGCTCATCAAACCCAGCAGCACTGAATCATGTCCTCAGCTGGCACAGGCACAGGATTGAACAATTCCAGGGGTGGGGACTCCAGCCTGTCCCAGAGCTGGACAGCCCCTTCCATGAAGAAAATTCTCTTCATATCCAACCTAGATCCCAACACTGTGTCCCCAGGGAGCTGATTTCTGAGCACCTCTCAGTCCTGCAGGGAGAAGCAGAGAAGGTGTTTTTCTCTCTAAGCTAACAAGTGATTCCCCCTGGAGATGAGAGCAACAGGCTTCTCCTGTTTATTCTTGGAATAACAAGTTCTCTGTCCCTTCAAAGTGGAGCCAGGATCCCAGAGGCTTTGCTGAGAGGGAGCTGGACAAGTCCATTTATCATCTGCATGGTCCTTAACTGGTCCACCTCTGAGGGAAGGACCAGGTTTTCCAGATTTTCACGTGTTAGGGGAAAAAAAAGCTTTTATTGCATTTATAATATGGAATATTTTTGTCCTCTCTTCATCCTCTCCAGAGCACTGTTAGCTCTGAACCTCTGGCTTGGTTGAGGCTTTGGAGTAATTTTGTTGAAAATTGTGAAAGAAACTTTATTTGAGGGCAGTTTGAAGGTCTGCACCCTTCTCTGGGTAACAGCCTCTGGGACAGAGGAGAGGAAGGACAGGGAAGGAACTTTGAGGGTCAGTGGAAAGGGCAGGGATGGTTTAGGGTTTGTTTAGCCCAAGGACAGCTCAGCCAACAACAACTGACTTCAAACATGGCAAAACCAGCAGGAGTTCACCCCTTTCCATCACCATTTCTGGCAGGAGAAGAACCCATAAAATGAGAACAGAGATAATAAATTCCTTCATCAGTGGTGGTGGGAAACTTCTTAATAATGGTGGATCTTGTTGGGTGTCTCCTACCCTCAGTGGTTCTGGAATGTTCTAAGAACTGTTTCTGTCCCTGCTGATGTTTTAGGAACTGTTTCCTGCCCTCAGTGATTCCTTGGTGTTTAGGAACTGTTCCTGTCCATGCTCTCAGTGATTCCCTGGTGTTTTAGGATTCTTTCTCTCCCTGCCCTCAGTGATCCCTGATTTTTAAGGACTGTGACTGCTTTCAGTGATCCCTGGTGTTTAGGAACTGTTTCTGTCCCTTGTCTCAGTGATGCCTGGTGTTTAAGGGCTGTTTCTGTCTCTGCTCTCAGTGATCCCTGATGTTTTAGGAACTGTTTCCTGCCCTCAGTGATTCCTTGGTGTTTAGGAACTGTTTCCTGCCCTCAGTGATCCCTGGTGTTTCAGAGACTGTTTCTGTCCCTGCCCTCAGTGATCCCTGATTTTTAAGGACTGTCCCTGCCCTCAGTGATCCCTGGTGTTTTAGGATTCTTTCTCTCCCTGTCCTCAATGATCCCTGATGTTTAGGAACTGTTTCTGTCCCTGCCCTCAGTGATCCCTGATTTTTAAGGGCTGTTTCTGTCCCTGCCAGGCATTGCTGTGGCTGCTGGCGTGCTGGCTGTCCTGGCTGTCACTGCAGTTGCAGCCGTGCTGCTCACCCGCTTCCGAGGCTTCCACAAGAGGTAAATCCTTCCCACATCCACCAAAACCCACACACCAAGGCCAGGAAATCCCTGCAGAGTTTGCAATGGGGGTGGGGGAATTAGAGTCTGGAAGGGAAGGAAGATGGGCCATGAGATTTGTGGAGGCATCAGAAATCCCATGGTTGGGAGGGGATGGAAGAGTTGAAATGGAGCTCTTGAAAAATCCCGAATGAATAAAGGGAAGAAAGAAATCAAGGACGTGGGTACAAAACACCAGCAGGAGTAAGGCAGGGCTCAGGGCTTCAACTGTTTTTTCTTCAGTGAACTAAAATTGAGCATGGTTTGAAATCCTTGACAGCCACCAGACCAGGAGGGGACCCGGAGCCACCAACCAGGTGTTTGTGGATCCGGAGCAGAGCTGCAGAGAACAGCCTGTGCTGGTGCCACCTGCCCAGCAGGTGAGAGCAGGGACAGCTGGGGACTGTCCCCAGGGCTCAAACCATCAGCCCAGGGACTGCACCTCCACAGGATTCCCAAAATGCTGAGGGGAGGAACAGTGCTGGGAATGCCAGCATGGGATTCCCAAAATTATGAGGGGAGGTACTGGCTTGAGACTCACAAAATCCTGAGGGGAAGAATCCCAGCACGAATTCCCAAAATGCTGAGGGGAGGAACGGTGCTGGGAATGCCAGCTCGAGATTCCCAAAATGCTGAGGTGACAGCGCTGGGGATCCCAGCATGAGATTCCCAAAATTATGAGGGGAGGGACTGCGCTGGGGATCCCAGCGCATGATGCCCAAAATGCTGAGGGGAGGGACAGTGCTGGGAATGCCAGCATGAGATTTCCAAAATTATGAGGGGAGGAATCCCAGCTTGAGATTCGCAAAATGCTGAGGGGAGGAATCCCAGCACGAATTCCCAAAATGCTGAGTGGGGGGACAGTGCTGGGAATCCCAGCATGAGATTCCCAGAATCCTGAGGGGACAGGGCTGGGGATCCCAGCATGAGATTCCCAAAATTGTGAGGGGAGGAACAGCGCTGGGGATCCCAGCACATGATTCCCAAAATGATCAGGGGTCAGTGCTGGGAATGCCAACATGAGATTCCCAAAATTATGAGGGGAGGGACAGTACTGGGAATGCCGGCACGGGATGGGCTCTGGGTCCCCAGTGAGCTGGGGCAGGGCAGGGACAGCTGGAGATAAGGCAGGAGATAAGGCAGGAGGTGAGATAAGGGCTCCACCCCATTTGTGCCCGTTCCCGTTCGCAGGTAATTGATAAGAAAGTTCTTCCCGTGCCTCCACCTCAGGAGAGCAAACCCCAGCGCCAGAGTGTGAGTATTTCTGGGCATGTCCCTGCTTTCCTGCGGGATTTGGGAGCATCACAAACCCCTAGAGACCCCTGGGGACAATCTGATCCCAAAGGACATCCCTGAGCTCCAGAAGGGCTCTGTTTTCTCAGAGAGCATCCCTGCACCCCCCAGCCCCTTAAAGCATTTTCATGTCCAGCTCCATCCTGCACATTCCCAAGGAACACGTGGATGCACACACAGTGCACACACAGGGTTAAATGGTTTATCTTCTGTTTTTTCCAGCCTGCCCTGAGGCCCAAGGGTCCCCCACCCTCCGTTCCTGCCCCCAAACCTGGCTCTTCCCACCCCGAGGAGAAGTTTGTGAGTACAGCCCTGCAGCTTCCCTCATCCCTATCAGACCCCAATTCATATTTGCAGTTTTTGATTTAAAGTAAAAATTTAAAATCACAGCTATTCAAAGCACAGATGTTTAGGGTAGGAATCACCTTTTTGGCCGTGTAATCCTAAACTGCACAAATGTCCCTCCTCAGCCAGGGAGTCCTCCAAGGCATCAGATGCAGAACTCAGTAGCTGGAGTTTAAACCAAGAGGCATTGCAGGTGTAAACACAATGTAAATGATGAGTAACTCTGCTACTGCAGGTGCCTGTGAGGGTCCCTGTGTGGCAGAGATGTGGTTGGTCTTACATTTGTAAGAACCCAGAGGAATGGTTCTATTTCTCATTAATAAACCCAAACCATCCTAATTAAAAGAAAACACCTGCCTCAAATGTTCACCATCTCAGCATTTGAGGCCTCTGCCCCCCTGGCAGGAGGGTGTAAAATCCATCTTCACTCTGGTGACACAACTGTGGGGTGCTTCCTGCACAAACACTGGTCAGGACAATATAAAATATAAAATATAAAACATCCCCATGTATCAATTATAAACCACATTTAAACCCCACTGTGTGAGCTTGGATCTCGATATTTAAATATTGGGAATAGCTCAGTGTCTTCTGAAACAGACCTGGCCCCTTGTATCTGTATTTTGTTGCCCCCTTGCACATGGACAGATGGGAATTCCTGGGATTTTGCAGCAGGAAAATGCTGCAGGATGAGGGTGGCTGGGTCAGGGGAGGTTCTGCAGCTGCTCAGAGAGCCCCAGTGACATTTAAACCCCATTTTGTTCCAGGCTCCAGAGAGAAAAGCTCCTCCTGTGCCCGTTCCCAAAGGCAAACCCCCTCCTCCACCCCAGGTAATTCAGGTGGGAATAACAATTCCATGGGGGTGGAATTCCCATCAATTCCCTGGGGATGGAATTCCCATCCATTCTCTGGGGGTGGAATTCCCATCAATTCCCTGGGGATGGAATTCCCATTCATTCTCTGGGGATGGAATTCCCATCCATTCCCTGAGGATGGAATTCCCATCCATTCTCTGAGGATGGAATTCCCATCAGTTCTCTGGGGATGGAATTCCCATCCATTCTCTGAGGATGGAATTCCCATCCATTCCCTGGGGATGGAATTCCTTCACTGCTGGGATTTAACTGCTCCTTTTCCCTGCAGGCTTTAAAGCCCCCCATGAACCCCAGAGTCTGAGGCTTCCCCAGCAGAGCTGGGTGAGCCAGCTGAAGTCTCCAGGGACTGTTCATCCCTCCATTCCTCCACTTCTGGCAAAGTATCCTGGACCATCTCCCTCTCCTCCTTGAGAACTGACTGAGAGCTGCCTGGAGACATTTGGGATTTCAGGCAGTGAGGAGCTCTGGTGGTGACATGGAGCTGCTGCCCAAGGGAAGCAGAGCAGAGCCACCACTTGCACTGAGGTGTAAACTGGGAGTAAGTTACAACAGCTGCTCAGCACCCCCAGCTGCTGGGCCAGCACTGTGGGATGAGGCTGCTCCTCCTCCTCTGGGACCAGAGCTGGGGGCAGCAGGGACAGTGTGGCTGCTCCAGGTTTGGCAATTGCAAACTTTTTTTTTTTTGCACCATTTCTGGATCTTTCCCAGTCCTCTCTGCCCTCAGCAATACAAAGATTTCTCCCTCATGTGCACGGAGAAAAACAAACCCTCCCTGCCCTGGGGAGAGAAGTTGTGTCCCCAGGGTCTGAGCTGGACATGGAATAAGTAATGAGACACACTGGGAATGGGTCTGGGAAGATCCTTTGCACTGGATTCTCTCCACAATCCTTAAATTCCCTGTTGAGGGTGCCATGCTCTGCAAAACATGGATGTGATGGAATTTCAGTTCTTCCTTTGAGGTTGTGTTGGATGAGGATGGATGTTACTGGAAGAGCAGAGCTTCCTTCCTCTTTGGATAATTGCTGCTTTATTTGAGCCAGGAACAGATTGGAATCTCCACCTGGGTTTGACTGGGGTGTAAAAATCCAGAAGTTATTTTTTATGAGCTGTAATTAATGTATTTACAGAGATTTCTGTATTAAAGTTCTGTCTGAACAGGAAGCAATTGTGTTCTTTAAAACCCATCATGAAGCACAGGAAAACCAGGGTGAAGTGGGGTCATTTCTGACATTGCCAGAGCCCTAAAACTCCCAATTTGCAGTAAAAAGATAATTTCCAGGTGTTTTCAACCCTGCCAAGTCAGCCAGGAAAGCTGAATTCCATTTATAATGAGGCTTGACAGGATATTCCAACACAGCTTTTCTGCCACCTTCAAATCTATTTCTTCCTGATTTCCAACCTTTGGGAGCACGCCAGAATTTTCCAAGAATAGTGAGATTTGAAGCAAATCAAGACAATTCTTTTTTCTTAATTATCTTCAGGAGCCTGGGCTGCCTTTTCCTGCAGAAAACCAAATCCTGACCTGTTCATACCTGACCCCCTCCCTTCCCAGCCCTGAGCAGAGGCTGAGCCCAGGACTGAGATCAAAAATCCTCCTTCAGAGTGACCGGGAGTAGAAACTTCAGAAAAATATTCAATTTCTCTATTATTTCTGTATCATTTTATATCTGATTTATTCCCACCCAGAGCAGGTTCTGATTTCCAGCCCCTCCTGCCCCGGGACACCCGTGGTTACTCCGTGTGTAGCTACAACCTCTCGTTGTGTTGTACAAATGTGACATCTGCTGCTCAAACGCCTCCACTGCAGGAGGAACAAATCCCCACATCAGCTGCAATTTGCTGCCCAGGAGCCGTGGGCTGCACCTTTCCCTGCTCTCAGCCCCCCAAAAAGTCATTTTTTAACAGGATTTTTTGGTTTGAGTGAATATTCCACTCCTCCTCCTCCCTCACTGCATGGGAAAACAAAAATGTCTTTTTTCTTGTTTCTTTTCAACCTCTGAATTCACAGAATCCCAGAATCCTGGAATGGTTTGGGTTGGAAGGGCCTTGAAGGATCCAATTCCATCCCCAACAGGTCCCACTGTCCCAGGGTGCTCCAGGCCCTGTCCAGCCTGGCCTTGGGCATTTCCAGGGATGGGGAATCCACAGCCTGTCTGGGATAACCCAATTTTCCAATTTCCCTCCCTCCTTCACCCCACTTCTCCTCCATCTGCCCCTGAGGATGGTGCTCCCAGCACCTCTTCCCCTTGCACCCCAAACCCAACCTTCTCTGTGAAGGTTTTTAGGGAATTGTGGAAATCCAGAGCATCCCAACAGAGCCAATTCCTCTGAATTCCTCTCCCACCCTCAGAACTGCTCACTTTTTAAATTCTTCTTCTTGGGGACTGATTTTATACAGGATTTTCAATGGTATTTTGTCCCCAGGAGGCAGAGCCCTTGACATCTTTAGTCTTCTACCTCCCTTCTTTGCTTGTTCTTAAAACCTGTCAGGTCCTCTTCTCTTTGGGGGCAATTTCTCTTGAAGTCTCCGTTTTTCTTACAATAAAACCAAATTTGTCCTTCTCTAATGGCAGTTAGCATCACTCTGGCCTTTTCCTTTGCTTTCTCTTCATCCCTCCTGGTGTATATTCTCTGTGCTTCTCTTAAGAAACCCTCCAATCCCTTTCTTGCCAATTGTCTCATTTCTCCAATTTTCTCTGTATATCAAACCACACCTGGGTGAAAAAATATGTTTTTAGTAAGATTTGTCTGGCTGCTGTTTCAGGGTTGATACTTGAATATTGCCTCATATTTTTCCTCAATCTTTCTTGAATTTTGCCTCATATTTTTCCTCAATCTTTCTTGAATTTTGCCTCATATTTTTCCTCAATCTTTCTTGAATTTTGCCTCATATTTTCCTTCAATCTTTCTTGAATATTGCCTCATATTTTCCTTCAATCTTTCTTGAGTTTTGCCTCATATTTTTCCGCAATTTTTCTTGAATTTTGCCTCATATTTTTCCTCAATCTTTCCAGCCACTCTGGTGGGGTTTCCCCTCTCTTTTGTCGTTCATTAAATGGTTTCTGAGGGTTTTGGCCCATCTTGCCGTGCACATTCCGTGCTGGCCGTTAGAGGGCAATGGGATGTGGGGAAGGAGGAGCTGAGGGATCGATTCTGCACCTCCTGACCTTGGGCTGTGTCCAGGGAACGCTGGAGCTGCAGACACGGAGGCACCAGACAGGGAATAAACTGATCCCAGCCCTCCAAACGTGACTCCACTCCAGGCCAGGCTCAGAGCTCCTCACAGCAAGAGCCAGTTCTAACTGAGTCAGGTTTAACCCAAGCCTTTCCTAGCAGCCCTTGTCCAGGTGAATAATTCATGTCACTGGCAAACCTGAAATAAAGGATTTTGCTTCCCTGTGCCAGCAGATTTTCTGTAGCCTTGTAGCAATGCATAAATCATCACCTTCTGCACCAAGGAGGAGATAAAAGGCTGCAGGATGAGCCCACTGATGTGAACACTCAGGAAAAATTCACAGTGAAGGTTTCCCAGCTGATGGTCCCTGAACTCACACCTTGCTGGTTGTCTGCCACCAAACTGGGCCTCAAAAAATGCTGCCAAAAAATGGTTCTAACCGTGCCAGCCTGTGCCAGTGGCTGGTAACATCAGTAATAATATCAGTAATAATAATTAATATCAGTAATAATAATGTCAGTAACAATAATATCAGTAACATTAATATCAGTAACCAGAGAACCATGGAATATCCTGGGCTGGAAAGGACCCACCAGGATCATCAAGCAGCTCCTGGCCCTGCACAGACACCCCAAGAACCCCCCCTGTGCTGAAATGTGAACCTCAGCCACTTCAATCTCTTTAACAACGGCTGAGGAGTGCCATTAATCATCCCTTTAATGATGATTTCCCAGGTATGGCATTGCTGGATGCTTCCAACCCTCCTCTGGGGCTGAGCAAACACGAGGCCCCAGCGTTCCTGCAGGTCCCTCCAAAGCCACCCTCAGGAAAGTGGCAGAGATTAACAGGCTGCTCCTGACACGAGATCCATAAATAATTCCACAAGAAGCGTGGCCCCGGCCTTTAGAAGGTCTCAGGGCAAAATAGTAGAGGCTGAAATATTGATGGATGTGTCTGCAGGAGCCATTAGGGGAGGGAAAGTGGTTCCGTGGGGCTGGGCTGAGCCACAGCACTGGGAGGACAAAGCACATCTGAGTGTCCAGCCCCAGGTAACAGGAGAAATTATAAACCCCACACAATGTCAGCAGGAATTTAGAAATGGAGTGAAAAAACTGCTCCTCCAGCAGGGAAAGAGGTGCTGGGAAAGCCTGGAGGAGATTTCCAGCCAGAACACGTGAGGACAGAGCCCAGGTGTCTGCTTGGGGCTGCAGCCACACAAAACATCCCTGTTCCAGCTGTTCTTCCATGGACACAGGGATGAGCTGCTCCACAGCAGGGGCTATTTCTGCCTGTCCTGGAGTGCACTGCAGTAATGTGTTTTCCATGTTCCATTTTGCAGCCATCACAGAGAGGAAAATCCCAGGATCCCAGTGCTGGGAAAGGCACAGTAAAGAGCTGCTGAGAATTCCTGAACGTGCTCCTAAATTAGGTCACCCCAAAAATCCCTCCTGCCCAGCTCCAGAGCGTGATGGGGCTGCAGAGCATGAGATGATTTAAGAGAGAATTGAAAACCCCATGGTGGGGTCTGCCAGGAAAGTACTGGGACAGGACACGATCCCCTTTGGGGCATGATCCCCTTTGGGACACCATTCCCTTTGGGACACAATTCCCCTCAGGACATGAATCCCTTCAGGACATGATTCCCATCAGGACACCATTCCCTCTGGGACACCATTCCCTTCAGGACACAATTCCCTTTGGAACAATCCCCTTTGGGACACAATCCCCTTTGGGACACAATTCTCTTTGGGACACCATTCCCCTCAGGACATGAATCCCTCCAGGACACCATTCTCTTCAGAACATGATTCCCTTCAGGACACAATCCCCTTTGGGACACCATTCCCTTCAGGACACAATTCCCTTTGGGACACCATTCCCTCCAGGACATGATTCCCTCCAGGACACCATTCCCCTCAGGACACAATTCCCTTTGGGACACAATCCCCTTTGGGACACCCTTCCCTTCAGGACACAATTCTCTTCAGGACACAATCCCCTTCTGGACACCATTCCCTTCAGGACTTAATTCCCATCAGGACACAATTCACCCCCTCCAGGACACAATTCACCCCTTCCAGGACACAATTCACCCCTTCCAGGACACAATTCATGCCCTTCAGGACGCCTTCCCTCCCCAAACACACCTGGGAACAGCAGGAACCCCCCCTGCCCAAGGGACATTGCTCCTGGAGCCAGGCCCAAGGCCACAATCCCTTTTCCATGTGGGATGGTGCCACGGCAGGGGCTGGCTCCCAAATCCAGGGCTCCCAGCAAGGCCTGGGTTTGCACAGGAATCCAGCATTTCCCACCCCCAGCACGTTCAGCTCACTGCCCTGGGATCTGGGAGCTCCAGCCCAGCCTCAGCTGCCCAGGATTCACCTTGGGGTGTCCACAGGGAGGATTTGGGCTCCTCTCCCCCTGACCCAGGTCCCAAATGGGCTCAGAGCCCTCGCTGGGCTGCTCTGGCTGCACAGGGGATGCTCAGCCCCTTTTTTGGGTTGATTTCTTTGATCCCTGTTCTGGGGGACCTCTGTGGGCCCCCTCCCTTCCCTGGGCAGTGTCAGATCTCTGGGTTGGGATGTGGGCTATGGGCATGGTGGGATTTGGCCAAACCTGGATTTGATGACCCTGGAGGGCTTTTCCAGCCTCAGTAACTCAGTGGTTCCCTGTGGGGGCCCATGGTGGTGGATTTTTGGCTGTAGCAGCAAGAAGGACTCACAGGATCAGCCCCAAAGCACATCCATTAACCCCCTGATGGCCACACCTCAGCCAGGACCTGGTCCTTTGCTGGATTTGATCTTTGAGCAGCCCTGAAGTGATCCCTGCAAAGGGAAACCAAGAACCTGCCCAGCTCCAGGGACTCTGCAGAGCTCAGCCCCCAAAAAGGGGGAAAAAAGGAGAATGATAAAATCACTGAGGCTGGAAAAGCCCTCAAAGCCCATCGAGTCCAGCTGTCCCCAGCGGTGCCACCCGTGTCCCCAAGTGCCACATCCACAGGATTTCCACCCCTCCCACTGCAGAAGGAAGAGATCCCCAAACCAGCTGGAATTTGCTGCCCAGGAGCTGTGGGCTGCACCTTTCCCTGCTCTCAGCCCCCCAAAAGCCATTTATTGACAGTTTTTTTTGGTTTGAGTGAATATTCCACTCCTCCTCCTCCCTCACTCCATGGAAAAACAAAAATGTCTTTTTTCCTGTTTCTTCTCAACCTCTGAATTCACAGAATCCCAGAATCCTGGAATGGTTTGGGTTGGAAGGGCCCTGAAGGATCCAATTCCATCCCCAACAGCTCCCACTGTCCCAGGGTGCTCCAGGCCCTGTCCAGCCTGGCCTTGGGCACTTCCAGGGATGGGGAATCCACAGCCTGTCTGGAATAACCCAATTTTCCAATTTCCCACCCTCCCTCACCCCACTTCTCCCTCCATCTGCAGTGACTCCACTGCTAGAGCTGGCCAAACCTTTCCAGGATGGATTTTCCCCTAAACCCAGCACAATGGCACAATCTGGGGCCGTTTCCCTGCTGCTGCAGCTCGTGAGAAGAGGAGCCTCAGTGGACCCCAGGCCCAGCCCATCCCCAGCAGCCCAGCCCGGGATTGCTGCACTTTGCTGTGAATTTTTCATGCTGCAATTTGCTGGTGCTGCAGGCACGCACGGATGGAAGAGAATGCTGAAATATTCATGACCCACTGCAGAGCACAACAGCAAGAGAGCTGCAAATGAGGACAGGCAACCTCAGGCAGCCCGGTGCAGTCACTGCCCCTTTGTTGGCCAAAATTCAGGTGGGTTAAAATGAAGGAAAACCACCAGACTCTGGGTTTGGGGTGTCCAGAGGTTGGATTGAGGACACATCAGGAGCCTGGGTGAGCTGAACTGACAAGGTAGACGGGAGACTTGTTCACTTTCTGATGATCGACAAATCTCAGATTTATTGATGAGCAGGCACACTTTTATAATCACAGTAATAAGGCTCATCCATATTGCAAAACTAGAGCTCACTATTGGTCAGCTATAAAAAGTCAGTCTTACCTTTCTCAGGATGTTTGTGGCTTCTTTTTTACCTCCTGTTATCACAGATTTTATTAAACAACTTCTTGCTCAAAGAAACCGTGGCCTTGAATGAGGCAGCTGTTGCTTTCTCAGATGGATTTCTCACGTCTCTTTTTCTTATTGACTATGTCTCAGTAAAAAACTGTCCACACTGAACCTTCCAGGATGTCACTGCAGCTTCTGGGACACAATTTGTCCTGGATGAGCCCCCCTGGGCCAAATTCCTGAATTTCATTCCTGTGGGTCTGGGCAGGACAAAGCCCACGGGGAGTGGGAAGGGAGGGGATTTAATGGTGCATTCCTCACTAAATCTCAGCATCCATCCAGACACCACAAGGCAGCAGCCAGACTTCCCTCCCTCACTGATGAAACCTGACACCAAACTCTTTAAATTTAGCCTGAGTGGGGACAGAAATGAGCAGAGCTCCAATTCTCACCAACACCACGGGTTTAGTTTCCCTGGAATGATCACATTTCCCACCTATTCCTTATTCATGTCCCATTTCCTTGCCTTAAAAGCTGCCCTGACCCGAGTTTGGAGTGGTTTCCTTAATCACTGCCATCATTAGAAACGCTGCAATCAGAGGAGTGGGGGCTCCTCATCACTAATTTAAAACGTGCCTGGCAGCACAGACGTTTGTGAAAGACATTCCAAATGATGTCCAAGTGGAAAAGGGAGGGGAGGGAAAAAACCAACACTTCCATATCTCCATCTCCTGCCCATCAGCAGAGCCCCCACAGCACGGAGGAGGAGGAGAAGCTTCAATATTGGTTTAAAAAATTCATGGGCCTCTCTCCACCTGAAATAAACCTGTGAGGAAGCTGCTCTGGGTTGGGGAAGGTGGGAATTTCTGGCCACTGCTGAGTTTCTGCCTGGTGTTGTTGCCCTGTTCCTCTAAGTTCTTCTCAGTCTTTTGATGTTCACATTCTTGTAATGAACTTTCTCACATGTTTTTCTGTAAATAATTATTGTTTTACATTCTTTTCTGGTGGAGGAGACATTTGATGGATTGTTGGTTTGTCCAGTGTCCTTGCAGAGGTGGCACTGTCACCCTCCAATCCACTGTCACTTTTGGAAATCTATAAATGTTGGAGTCAGAAATTAAACTTCCATCTTTTCACCTTGGAGATTCCAATGTCTGTGTCATTTTATTTTGTGTCCTAGAGCAACTGGGATCATCCCAGCCCCCAGTTTGGGATTGCACAGCTCCAACCCGGATGGGATGGACCAGGAGTAATTCCAGAGGTTCTCATCCAGGATGGGATGGACCAGGAACAATTCCAGAGGTTCCCATCCAGGATGGGAGGGACTGGTGTTGCTCTGTTCCTCTAAATCCTTCTCAGCCTTCTGATGTTCACATTCTTGTAATGAACTTTCTCACGGCTTTTCTGTAAATAATTATTGTTTTACATTCTTTTCTGGAGGAGGAGACATTTGATGGATTGTTGGTTTGCCCAGTGTCACTGGAGAGGTGGCACTGTCACCCTCCAGTCCATGGTCACTTTTGGAAATCTGTAAATGTTGGAGTCAGAAATTAAACTTCCATCTTTTTACCTTGCAGAGTCCAGTGTCTGTGTCATTTTATTTTGTGTCGTATAGCAACTGGGAACATCCCAGCCCCCAGCTTGGGGTTGCACAGCTCCATCCAGGATGGGATGGACCAGGAACAATTCCAGAGGTTTCCATCCAGGATGGGATGGACTGGAAACAATTCCACAGGTTCCCATCTGGGGTGGGATGGACCAGGAACAATTCCACAGGTTGCCATCCAGGATGGGATGGACTGGGAACATCCCAGCCCCCAGCTTGGGATTGCACAGGTTCTCATCCAGGATGAGACAGACAAAGAACAATTCCACAGGGTCCCATCCAGGATGGGATGGACCAAGAACAATTCCAGAGGTTCCCATCCAGGATGGGAGGGACTGGTGTGGCTCTGTTCCTCTAAGTTCTTCTCAGCCTTCTGATGTTTACATTCTTGTAATGAACTTTCTCACATTCATTTCTGTAAATAATTATTGTTTTACATTCTTTTCTGGAGGAGGAGACATTTGATGGATTGTTGGTTTGTCCAGTGTCACTGGAGAGGTGGCACTGTCACCCTCCAATCCACTGTCACTTTTGGAAATCTGTAAATGTTGGAGTCAGAAATTAAACTTCCCTTCTTTTTTACCTTGGAGAGTGCAGTGTCTGTGTCATTTTATTTTGTGTCCTATAGCAACAGACTGGGATCATCCCAGCCCCCAGTTTGGGGTTGCACAGCTCCAACCAGGATGGGATGGACCAGGAACAATTCCAGAGGTTCCCATCCAGGATCAGACAGACAAAGAACAATTCCACAGGTTCCCATCCAGGATGGGAGGGACTGGTGTTGCTCTGTTCCTCTAAGTCCTTCTCAGCCTTCTGATGTTCACATTCTTGTAATGAACTTTCTCACAGCTTTTCTGTAAATAATTATTGTTTTACATTCTTTTCTGGAGGAGGAGACATTTGATGGACTGTTGGTTTGCCCAGTGACACTGGAGAGGTGGCACTGTCACCCTCCAGTCCACTGTCACTTTTGAAAATCTGTAAATGTTGGAGTCAGAAATTAAACTTCCCTTCTTTTCACCTTGGAGAGTGCAGTGTCTGTGTCATTTTATTTTGTGTCCTATAGCAACAGACTGGGAACATCCCAGCCCCCAGCTTGGGGTTGCACAGGTTCCCATCCAGGATGGGAGGGACCAGGAACAATTCCAGAGGTTCCCATCCAGGATGGGATGGACCAGGAACGATTCCAGAGGTTCCCATCCAGGATGGGATGGACCAGGAACGATTCCAGAGGTTCCCATCCAGGATGGGATGGACCAGGAACGATTCCAGAGGTTCCCATCTGGGGTGGGATGGACTGGGAACATCCCAGCCCCCAGCTTGGGATTGCACAGGTTCCCACCCAGCATGAGATAGACAAAGAACAATTCCACAGGGTCCCATCCAGGATGGGAGGGACTGGTGTGGCTCTGTTCCTCTAAGTTCTTCTCAGCCTTCTGATGTTCACATTCTTGTAATGAACTTTCTCGTGGCTTTTCTGTAAATAATTATTGTTTTACATTCTTTTCTGGAGGAGGAGACATTTGATGGTTTGTCCAGTGTCACTGGAGAGGTGGCACTGTCACTCTCCAATCCACTGTCACTTTTGGAAATCTGTAAATGTTGGAGTCAGAAATTAAACTTCCCTTCTTTTCACCTTGGAGATTCCAGTGTCTGTGTCATTTTATTTTGTGTCCTATAGCAACAGACTGGGAACATCCCAGCCCCCAGCTTGGGATTCCACAGGTTCCCATCCAGGATGAGACAGACAAAGAACAATTCCACAGGTTCCCATCCAGGATGGGAGGGACTGGTGTTGCTCTGTTCTTCTAAGTCCTTCTCAGCCTTCTGATGTTCACATTCTTGTAATGAACTTTCTCACAGCTTTTCTGTAAGCAATTATTGTTTTACATTCTTTTCTGGAGGAGGAGACATTTGATGGACTGTTGGTTTGCCCAGTGACACTGGAGAGGTGGCACTGTCACCCTCCAATCCACTGTCACTTTTGGAAATCTGTAAATGTTGGAGTCAGAAATTAAACTTCCCTTCTTTTTTACCTTGGAGATTCCAGTGTCTGTGTCATTTTATTTGGTGTCCTATAGCAACAGACTGGGATCATCCCAGCCCCCAGCTTGGGATTGCACAGCTCCAACCAGGATGGGATGGACCAGGAACAATTCCAGAGGTTCTCATCCAGGATGGGATGGACCAGGAACAATTCCACAGGTTCCCATCTGGGGTGGGATGGACTGGGAACATCCCAGCCCCCAGCTTGGGATTGCACAGGTTCCCACACAGCATGAGACAGACAAAGAACAATTCCACAGGTTCCCATCCAGGATGGGATGGACCAAGAGCAATTCCACAGGTTCTCATCTGGGGTGGGATGGACCAGGAGAAATTCCACAGGTTCCCATCCAGGATGGGAGGGACAAAGAACAATTCCACAGGTTCTCATCCAGGATGGGATAGACCAAGAAAAATTCCACAGGTTCCCATCCAGGATGGGAGGGACTGGTGTCCCCCTGTTCCTCTAAGTTCTTCTCAGCCTTCTGATGTTCACATTCTTGTAATGAACTTTCTCACAGTTTTTCTGTAAATAATTATTGTTTTACATTCTTTTCTGGAGGAGGAGAAATTGGATGTTGGGTTTGTCCAGTGTCACTGGAGAGGTGGCACTGTCACCCTCCAGTCCACTGTCACTTTTGGAAATCTGTAAATGTTGGAGTCAGAAATTAAACTTCCCTCTTTTTACCTTGCAGAGTCCAGTGTCTGTGTCGTTTTATTTTGTGTCCTAGAGCAACAGACTGGGAACATCCCAGCCCCCAGCTTGGGGTTGCACAGCTCCAACCAGGATGGGATGGACCAGGAACAATTCCAGAGGTTCCATCCAGGATGGGATGGACCAGGAACAATTCCAGAGGTTCCATCCAGGATCAGACAGACCAAGAACAACTCCACAGGGTCCCATCTGGGGTGGGAGGGACTGGTGTTGCTCTGTTCCTCTAAGTCCTTCTCAGCCTTCTGATGTTCACATTCTTGTAATGAACTTTCTCACAGCTTTTCTGTAAATAATTATTGTTTTACATTCTTTTCTGGAGGAGGAGACATTTGATGGATTGTTGGGTTTGTCCAGTGTCACTGGAGAGGTGGCACTGTCACCCTCCAGTCCACGGTCACTTTTGGAAATCTATAAATGTTGGAGTCAGAAATTAAATGTGAAAAATGTGTATTTTATGACTGGCTTTTCACAAACATTCAAATGAATATTACATGTGTTATGTTAGAAAGTTATGCTGTGTTAATTTTCTTAAGTAGTGTGTTAAATATACTTTTGGGTTATAATAAAATGTTAAAATAGAAACTGTGCTATGTGAGATACATTTTTTAAAGAAAGGACTTGCACTGAGATAGCAGCCACAGGACACCTGAATCTTTCAGAGAAAGAGAATTTATTGTTCCATGATCAGGAGAAATGAACTTCTTCCCACATCACTTGGGCAGAATGACACTGTCAGGATTCAGAGGAAGAAGCTGACACTGCCCAGACAGAATCCTGTGTGTGAATGGAATTTCTGCATCATGGATGAGCTGTATGAATATGCAGCAGGCTTTTGTTGTTAAGGGTTAATCCTCTGTTAACCTGTGTCCTTTTTCGGGCTTATTTTGCCCAGAAAGAGGTACCTGGACTGTCTGTAACTCTTTGTTTCTATTGTCTTATATTGTCCTAATTCAAATTGTCCAAAATTTTTATTACTGTAATTCTATTGCTATTTTTATAACCATTTTATTACTATTAAACTTCTAAAATTTTAAAAACAAGAGATTGGCGTTTTTCACATTAAACTTCCCTTCTTTTTACCTTGGAAGTTCCAGCATCCACATTGTTTTATTTCATGTCCTGTAGTGACAGGATGTGTTTCCAGGGAAGGCAGGCTGGGTTTGGGTGTTTCTCCCGTTGTGTTTTTTGCTCAGCTGGGTTTTGACAGGTTGAGCAGATCATTTGTACAAATCCCCTCAGGAGCTGCACCGGGCAGGGAGGGGAGGCTCAGAGGGAACCTCAGGCTCTGGAGCTCCCAGGTGAGGTGGGAGGTGCTGCTGCTGTGGGTTTGGGAAGGAGCCCCCCAGGCTGGCACAGGAGCCACCCAGGCTGGCACAGGAGCCACCCCATGGCACAGGAGCCACCCCATGGCACAGGAGCCACCCAGGCTGGCACAGGAGTCACCCCATGGCACAGGAGCCACCCCATGGCACACGAGCCACCCCATGGCACAGGAGCCACCCCAACAATCACAGGAGCCCCCCAGGCTGGCACAGGAGCCACCCCATGGCACAGGAGCCCCCCAGGCTGGCACAGGAGCCACCCCATGGCACAGGAGCCACCCCATGGCACAGGAGACACCCAGGCTGGCACAGGAGCCACCCCATGGCACAGGAGACACCCAGGCTGGCACAGGAGCCCCTCAGGCTGGCACAGGAGCCACCCAGGCTGGTACAGGAGCCATCCCCTGGCACAGGAGCCACCCCATGGCACAGGAGCCACCCCAGGCTGGCACAGGAGTCACCCAGGCTGGCACTGGAGCCACCCCATGGCACAGGAGCCACCCCATGGCACAGGAGTCACCCAGGCTGGCACAGGAGCCACCCAGGCTGGCACAGGAGCCACCCCATGGCACAGGAGCCACCCCATGGCACAGGAGCCACCCAGGCTGGCACAGGAGTCACCCAGGCTGGCACAGGAGTCACCCCAACAGGCACAGGAGCCACCCCAGCTGGCACAGGAGTCACCCAGGTTGGCACAGGAGCCACCCCATGGCACAGGAGCCACCCCAACAGGCACAGGAGTCACCCCAGCTGGCACAGGAGTCACCCCAACAAGCACAGCAGCCACCCCATGGCTGGCACAGGAGCCACCCCATGGCACAGAAGTCATCCCAGGCTGGCACAGGAGCCACCCCATGGCTGGCACAGGAGCCACCCAGGCTGGCACTGGAGCCACCCCATGGCACAGGAGCCACCCAGGCTGGCACTGGAGCCACCCCAGCTGGTACAGGAGCCACCCCATGGCACAGGAGCCACCCCATGGCACAGGAGCCACCCAGGCTGGCACAGGAGCCACCCCAACAGGCACAGGAGCCACCCAGGCTGGCACAGGAGCCACCCAGGCTGGCACAGGAGCCACCCCATGGCACAGGAGCCACCCCATGGCACAGGAGCCACCCCAACAGGCACAGGAGCCACCCAGGCTGGCACAGGAGTCACCCCATGGCACAGGAGCCACCCCATGGCACAGGAGCCACCCCATGGCACAGGAGCCCCCCAGGCTGGCACAGGAGCCCCCCAGGCTGGCACAGGAGCCACCCAGGCTGGCACAGGAGCCACCCCAGGCTGGCACAGGAGCCACCCCATGGCACAGGAGCCACCCAGGCTGGCACAGGAGCCCCCCCAGCTGGCACAGGAGCCACCCCATGGCACAGGAGCCCCCCAGGCTGGCACAGGAGCCCCCCAGGCTGGCACAGGAGCCACCCAGGCTGGCACAGGAGCCACCCCAGGCTGGCACAGGAGCCCCCCAGGCTGGCACAGGAGCCACCCAGGCTGGCACAGGAGCCCCCCCAGCTGGCACAGGAGCCACCCCATGGCACAGGAGCCACCCAGGCTGGCACAGGAGCCACCCCATGGCACAGGAGCCACCCAGGCTGGCACAGGAGCCACCCAGGCTGGCCCTGCTCATCCTCCCAGGAGCTGTGGCTCTCACTGAGGGCACCTCCCACACCCCCAGCCAGGCTCTGCTCTGCACATCCACCCACCCTGGAGCCACCTCACCCGACCCAAATTCCTGTCAGGAAGGGCTGGAGCCGGGCTGGGAGAGCTGGGAATGCTCACCTGGAGAGGAGAAGGGTCCAGGAGAGTTCACAGCCCCTTGCAGGGCCTGAAGGGGCTCCAGGAGAGCTGGAGAGGGACTGGGGACAAGGATGGAGGGACAGGACACAGGGAATGGCTCCCACTGCCAGAGGGCAGGGATGGATGGGAGATTGGATAGGAATTGTTCCCTGGGATGGGCTGGGATGGAATTCCCAGGGAGCTGTGGCTGCCCCAGGATCCCTGGCAGTGCCCAAGGCCAGGCTGGAGCCCCCTGGGGCAGTGGGAGGTGTCCCTGCCCTGGCAGGGGTGCCACTGGGTGACTTTTAAGGTCCCTTCCAACAGAAATAATTCCAGAATTCCCTGGAGAGGGAGTGGGGACAAGGATGGAGGGACAGGGCACAGGGAATGGAGGGGCCTGAAGGGGCTCCAGGAGAGCTGGAGAGGGACTGGGGACAAGGGATGGAGGGACAGGACCCAGGGAATGGCTCCCAGTGCCAGAGGGCAGGGATGGGTGGGATATTGGGAAGGAATTCTGTTGTCTCTGCTCAAGAAATAAAGTCATGCAATAACACATTTCTCTTGGAAATCATAAATATTGCTCAGTTCTGGAGAGCCCCAGGGTTTGAAAGGCTCAGATTTATGGATTGACATGGATTGAATTCCTGGTTGTGCAGGGATGTGTGCAGAGCACACAAAGAAAGCTCTGGGCTTGCTGGAACACCTCGGGGAGGGAGATGAGGGTGCTGCAGGAGGTGCCTGTGTCACAGGGCTGGAACTGCCACACACAGCCAGAACACCTCATGGGAAGAGGGAAAATCCACGTCCAGCATCCCCATTTCCCCAGAATCAGGTGAGGAATGTCACAGACATCCTTTGTGAAAAATCCTTTCTTGGGATTTTCCCTGCTGGAGCTGAGAAGCTCAGTAACAAATATAAACAATTATTATCTGCTGCTGTGGAATGCAACAGGTCCACCCGTGCTTGGTCCCCTGTGGATGTTTGGATTTACTGACCACTCACGGGGGAGCTGCTGTCGCTCTCTGCAGACACAGACCTTTGTTATTCTTTCTTTCTATCTCTATTCGTAGCTTAGCCAGCTTCTGAAGAAGCCTCTTTCTTTTCTATCTCTATGTAGTATAGTTATAATGTTATATATATATCATAATATAATAAATCTAGCCTTCTGATCATGGAATCAAGATCCTGCCTCTTCCATCCTCTACAAACCCCTGTGACCACTGACAACAGAGGAACACTGGGGAACCACCAGGATCCTGTTCCACATCAAACCTTCAGCAGCTGCAGGAATATTTGCAGCATCCATTGCTCCTGGCCTGGCCACATCACCCCAGCCCATCCCTGCTGGAGCCTGTGGCAATAATTCCATGGATTTATGTGCCCTTGACAATCCCTGTTTGTCCCCCAGCCCCAGCCTGTTTTCTATTTTTACTGGAACACTAAAATTCCATTTTCTGCCCAAGCTGCCTGATGGCCAATAAATACAATCCCACTTAACTGGATGGGCAGCACACCAAACCCCAAAGCTTTTATTTTCATTAAGCATCGTTAGCAGTGGCATGTCTTTTATCAAATCTGCCTCTGATACTCACTTTATTAAAGAGTCCATCAGCCCCAGACTGCTTAATGCAATCTGCAAGGACAGGCAGGGAATTTGTATTGAATTTGAGCAGGTGGGGGGACAGAACTCCTGAAAAATAAATATATTCAACCCTTCCTGAGAAAGGAACTTGAAAGGACACAAAGAGGAATTAATAATTCAAAGTGTGTGGGGATTATTTTGTGAGCAATAAGAAGAAATGTCCTATTTTAGCTGAAAAACAAAATCCTAAAGTCTTACAAAATCCAAATCAAAGGTGTTTGGATGAATCAGAATATTTAAGATGGTGTTTAATCATTTAGGTGTTTTTGAATACCTGGGGCTCAGTTTGGGTTTGTAGCACCCACCAAGGCACATCCCAGGGCCACATGGATTTCTCAGGGAGTTACAGAAATATGGGAATTAAAAATGTGTATTTAGACTAAACTCGTGTTTGGAGGGTTTCCACTGAGGACAGGAAAGGAGCAGATGTGGGATTGTGTGTGGATTTGGGATTGTATTTGAATTTGGGGTTGTGTATGAATTGGAGATTGCACATGAATTTGGGGTTGTTTGTGAGTTTGGGGCTGTGTCTGAGTTTGGAATTGTGTGAATTTGGGATTGCTCATGAATTTGGGGTTGTGTGAATTTGGGATTTTGTGAATTTGGGGTTGCACATGAATTTTATGATTGTGACTGAATTTGGGATTGTGTGTGAATTTGAGACTGTGTTTGAATTTGGGGTTGTGTGAATTTGGAATTGTGTGTGAATTTGTGATTGCACATGAATTTGGGGTTCTGTGCATTTGGGACTGTGTGTGAGTTTGGGTTTGTGTATGAATTTGGAGTTGGGTGTGAATTTGGGACTGTGTGTGAATTTGGGACCGTGTGTGAATTTGGGGCTGTGTGAATTTGGGATTGTGTGTGAATTTGGGATTGTGTGAATTTGGAATTGTGTGTGAATTTGGGATTGTGTGTGAATTTGGGATTGTGTGTGAATTTGGGGTTGGGTGTGAATTTGGGACCGTGTGTGAACTTGGGGCTGTGTGTGAATTTGGGATTGTGTGTGAATTTGGGATTGTGTGTGAATTTGGGGTTGGGTGTGAATTTGGGGCTGTGTGTGAATTTGGGATTGTGTGTGAATTTGGGATTGTGTGTGAATTTGGGGTTGGGTGTGAATTTGGGGCTGTGTGTGAATTTGGGACTGTGTGTGAATTTCAGGACTGTGAGTGAATTTGGAATTGTTTGTGAATTTGGGGCTGCACATGAATTTCAGGGCTGTGAGTGAGTCTGGGCAGGAGCAGGGGTGCTGCTCACTGTCTCTGGCTCTCACTCACAGTCTCACTCTGTAAATCCCTTTAAAGGCCTGGGGGCAGCAGTGCCAGGCTGGGCTGTGCCTGGGGCTGTGCTCACCTGCAAGCCCAGCACAGGAGGGTTTTCCATAAGCTCAGTTTTCCATAAGCTCAGCTTTCCTGGGAATTGCTGACCTGCACCAGGGCCCTGGGGGACCTTTCCAGCATCCCCACACAGCCCCTGAGGGGGATCTCAGCACCAGCAGCTCTGGGGCACGAGAAATGTCTGGAAAGGTTTCTGGAGCTGCTCTAAAAAGGCCTAAAATCCACCCAAAAACTGCAGTGAGTTTGTGGTTGGGAGAAGGGGAAGGGGAAGGGGAAGGGGAAGGGAGAGGGAAAGGGGAAGGGGAAGGGAAAGGGAAAGGGAAAGGGAAAGGGAAAGGGAAAGGGAAAGGGAAAGGGAAAGGGAAAGGGAAAGGGAAAGGAGGAACCCCAGCACAAACTTTGTTTTCCAAGCAGTGACCCCAGCACAAGGATGGATTTTTTGGGGTGTGATGTCAGGGAGATATTGGGAGCTGATTGTATCTGCAGGGACCAGTAAATATTGTGAGCTCAATAATGATTTTATTATTGCTGTATTTAAATTAAAACACACAACAAGGAGTGCTTTTGATCTGCAGTGAGGGGAGCCTGCAGAGGGAAATCCTGGCAAACCAAAGCTGTGAGTTTCACCATCTGGCCCAGGCAGGGAATTATCCCCAGAGCAGGGATTTGTCCTCCCCTGCAGGGAGCCAGCCCTGGGTGCTCCAAACCCAGCTCAGAGGGACCCCTGTGGTGACCTCTCCTTGTCAGGTGGGCTCAGCTCACGGGGATCAATCCTGCTGAAGAGCTCTGCTGATGACTGAGGGATGCCCAAGCCTCAGCCCAGCTTTATCTGCTCTTCCCTGCTCATTCCAGCCCTTATCCAGACTGGGAATCATCCCCAGGAGCAGCCTGTGCAGGACTGGATCCTCCCAGTGTCAAAGCAGCAGCAGCTCCATTGTTCCCAGTTGCCTCTGACCCCCCCAAAATCCCATTGTTTAAATTACTGATTGAATTATTCCAGCCCAGGTCTGAGAGCCTGTGCAGGGTGAGATCCTCCCAAACACAGCCCAGCATCAAAGCAGCAGCAGCTCCATCCTTCCTGATTGTCTCTGATCCCCCCAAAATCTCATTGTTTAAATTATTTATTGAGTTATTCCAGCCCAGGTCTGACAGCCTGTGCAGGGTGAGATCCTCCCAAACACAGCCCAGCATCAAAGCAGCAGCAGCTCCATCATTCCTGATCATCTCCAACCCAAAACCCAAAAATTTATTTACTGGATTATTCCAGCCCAGGTCTGACAGCCTGTGCAGGCCTGGATCCTCCCAAACACAGCCCAGTGTCAAACCAGCAGCAGCTCCATCCTTCCTGATTGTCTCTGATCCCCCCAAAATCTCATTGTTTAAATTATTGATTGAATTATTCCAGCCCAGGTCTGACAGCCTGTGCAGGACTGGATCCTCCCAAACACAGCCCAGAGTCAAAGCAGCAGCAGCTCCATCATTCCTGATTGTCTCCTACACAAAATCCAAAAATTTATTTGCTGGATTATTCCAGTCCAGGTGTGACAGCCTGTGCAGGACTGGATCCTCCCAAACACAGCCCAGCATCAAACCAGCAGCAGCTCCATCCTTCCTCATTGTCTCTGATCCCCCCAAAATCTCATCGTTTAAATTATTGATTTAATTATTCCAGCCCAGGTCTGAGAGCCTGTGCAGGGTGAGATCCTCTCAAACACAGCCCAGTGTCAAACCACCACCACCACCACCACCAGCAGCAGCAGCTCCATTGTTTCCAGTTGTCTCCCTCCCAGAAAGTGCCATTGTTTAAATTACTGATTGAATTATTCCAGCCCAGGTGTGACAGCCTGTGCAGGACTGGATCCTCTCAAACACAGCCCAGTGTCAAAGCAGCAGCAGCTCCATCCTTCCTGATTGTCTCTGATCCCCCCAAAATCTCATTGTTTAAATTATTGATTGAATTATTCCAGCCCAGGTGTGACAGCCTGTGCAGGACTGGATCCTCCCAAACACAGCCCAGTGTCAAAGCAGCAGCAGCTCCATTGATCCCAGTTGTCTCCCACCCCAAAAATGCCATTGTTTAAATTATTGATTGAATTTATTCCCATCCAGGGCTGCACACACCAACTTCATTTTAATAACAAGTCTCATTTAAGCCCAGAATCGATTTCCCAGCTTGCCCAAGCTCAATTCCATGAAGTCCCTTGCACGTTTTTGCTGTTAGATTGTGAGAACAAAGGGGAGGAGCAGCTGAACATTGCTGGGGCTGGGGGGCTGCTCCAGCAGGACACCCCTGGATCAGAGGTTCCCCAGGGAGCATCACACCTTCCCTGGCAGGTGGAACACACACCAGGCTCCCTGGCAAGGGAAGGGCTCTGAGCACATGGGTTGGAAATATCAGATTATTGTGAGCCTTTTGGGGGTCTCAGCTGCTGGGCCTTGGCCCGGGACCTCTATCCCAGGAAAGGACAGAGCCCCGGGGTCCAGCCCGCTGGGACCCGAAACCACGGGGAGCCTGCAGCCAGCAGAGTGATAACAGCTCTGGATAGTGATAACAGCTCTGCACAGTGATAACAGCTCTGGGATCTCAGCTCTTTAGGGTTCAGCTGCTGCTGGGCTTGGCTTCCCCGGGCATGGCTCAGGCAGAGCAGAGAGGAGAAGGAGCCGCCGGCAGCTCCACTGGAGATGGTTCATTCAGGAGAGCGGGAAAGGCCCGGGGCAATTCTTCTTCCAACCTAATGGGGCACAGTGAGCTACAGATCTACCTTTGGCCAGGCTCCAAGCTGGACCCATGGACACAGGTTAAAGGGTTTACAAGTGACCAATAGAAGGGTCAATAGGGTTTTTTCCTTATAGGGGTACAAATATACGTGTGAGTCCAGGGTTAGAACATGTCCAGACTGCTGTGTCATCAATTCTTATTGTTAAAACCTCCATGGTGCCTTAGCAGGGCCAGTGGCATCTACTACAGGGTACAGCAAGCTACAGATCTACCTTTGGCCAGGCTCCAAACTGGACCCATGGACACAGGTTAAAGGATTTACAAGTGACCAATAGAAGGGTCAATAGGATTTTTTCCTTATAAGGGTACAAATATACGTTGAGAGTCCAGGGTTAGGACATCTCTGGACTGCTGTGTCAGCAATCCTATTGTTAAATCCTCCACGGTGCCTTAGCAAGGCTTGTGGCATTCACTACATCAGATTTGTCAGCCCCGAGCCAGTCACAGTCCTCAAAGGAGCCTGAAGCCAAAAATCCTGCAGAGATCTGGACATTCCAGGGAAATGTTGGATCTGCTCCTCAAAAACCTCTGCAGAGCTGGGCAGGTGTGAAAGGTCCATATGACATGGTTGGCTCTTTGCAGGTGTTAAAAGGAATACTGACTGGGCTATGTTGCATTAATTAGTAGTACTGCATTGTTTAAGTAGAGTGGTAAATACAGTTTTAGGTTGCAACATATTGTTAAAATAGGAACTATGCAATGTAAGATATTTTTTAACTAGCTCAGGAAAGGGATGAGATAATCAAGAAATTCTTTGCACAGAGATAACAGCACCAAGACATCTGAATTCCCAAGGGAAGAATTATTGCCTTCTTATTGGAAAAGACCAAATTTCTTCCAGCTCCTTCCAGACACTGAGGAAGAAAAAGGGGGGTGGGGAGCTGACAATAACCAGAGAACAGCCTTTGTTTGAAAAGAATTTCTGCATCATGTATGAGATCTATGAATATGCAGCAGGCTATTGCTTTTAAGGGTTAATCCTTTGTTAGCAGGTGTGCTTTTTTTAAGGAAAGCATCTGAACATTGCTAATTCTTTGCTTTTTTATTCTCCTTTATGGTTCTAACTCTGATTGTCCAAATTCTTATTGCTCTAATTTGTATTACTATTTTATAACCATTTTATTCCTGTTAAATTTTTAAATTTTCAAAACAAGTGATTGGCATTTTTTGTCACTGTCATCTTTTCTAGAAAAATCCCTTTGCCAGGATTTCTTCTTGTGGGAAGCTGAGAAGTGTCAAGGAAAAAAATGAAAACAATAATTACCTGGTTGCTTCTCCTGTGTTGTGCTTCTTTGGAATGTGGTTGGAGATTGTTTATCCAACATGTGGTTGGTTGATTGGTTTCATGTGAATTGTTTTTACTTAATGACCAATCATGGTCAGGCTGTGTCAGGACTCTGGAGAGAATCATGAGTTTTTCATTAGTATCTTGTTAAGCCTTCTGTAAATATCCTTTCTCTATTCTTTAGTCTAGTTGTAGTATTCTTTAATATAATATAATACTATAAAATAATAAATGAGCCTTCTAAGAACATGGAGTCAGATTCATCATTCATCATTGTTAAGCCTTCTGTAAATATCCTTTCTCTATTCTTTAGTCTAGTTATAGTATTTTTTAATATAATATAATACTATAAAATAATAAATTAGCCTTCTAAGAACATGGAGTCAGATTCATCATTTCCTCCTCCATCCAGGGACCCCAGAAATACCACAGTTTTTCCCAGCTGCTCTGGGAATTCCATCCCAGTCCCTCCTCACCCTGACAGCCAGGAATTCCTTCCCCTTTCCCCATTTGAAGCTCTTCCCCATGTCCTGTCCCTCCATCCCTTCCAATCTTCCCTCTCCACCTTTCCTGAGGGCTCCTTCAGGCCCTGGAAGGTGCAATTGCCTCTCCCACACTGAACAAAGCTCATTATTGACAATAAATGCCCATCCCACTGCAGGCCTGGATCTCCACAGTGTCCTGTGGCAAATCTCAGTGGGAGAAGAACTGATGTCCAAGAATCCCAGAATCCCAGAATGATGAGGTTGGAAGAGACCTCTGAGATCATCCAGTCCAACCTGTGCCCTGACACTTCACCCAGACCATAGCACCAGTGCTATGTCCAGGCTTTTTAAAACACATCCAGAGATGGTGATTCCACCACCTCCCTGGGAAGAGCATTCCACTTTATTATTATTTTGGTGAAAAAAATTTTCCCTAATACCCAACCTATCCCTTCCCTGACATAGCTGGAGACTGTGTCCTCTAACTTGTGACTGTGTCCTCTGAACTCCCACACCCCAAGGGTTCACCAGCCCTGCAGCAGGAGTGGGGACAGGCTGGAGTGAATTCCCAAGGATTCACCAGCCCTGCAGCAGGAGTGGGGACAGGCTGGAGTGAATTCCCCAAGGATTCACCAGCCCTGCAGCAGGAGTGGGGACAGGCTGGAGTGAATTCCCAAGGATTCACCAGCCCTGCAGCAGGAATGGGGACAGGCTGGAGTGAATTCCCCAGGGTTCACCAGCCCTGCAGCAGGAGTGGGGACAGGCTGGAGTGAATTCCCAAGGATTCACCAGCCCTGCAGCAGGAGTGGGGACAGGCTGGAGTGAATTCCCAAGGATTCACCAGCCCTGCAGCAGGAGTGGGGACAGGCTGGAGTGAATTCCCCAAGGGCTCAGCAGCCCTGCAGCAGGAGTGGGGACAGGCTGGAATTACCTCCCCAAGGGCTCAGCAGGCCTGCAGCAGGAGAGGGGACAGGCTGGAGTGAATTCCCCAAGGGCTCACCAGCCCTGCAGCAGGAGTGGGGACAGGCTGGAATTACCTACCCAAGGGCTCACCAGCCCTGCAGCAGGAGTGGGGACAGGCTGGAGTTACCTCCCCGTGCTCTGGGACAGAGGGGTGACTCCTCTTCCCTCTCAGGTGCCCCTGTGACAAACAGGTGAGTGCTGTGCCCTGAACCTGCCCAGGATGATTTGCCTGCAGGGAGAAGGGCCCTGCCCACACCTGGGGCTGCTCCACAAAACATTCCCAGCCTCAATCCAGTCCCTGCAATCTCTTTATCAACATCTCAAAGCAGCCTGGCTGATGAGAGCCCTGGCACAGCAGCTTCTTCATCTCAAAGGATTCATCTTTGTGAATTTTATTGGGTTTGTGTCAGAGCTGGGGATGTTGGTGCTGCTCAGGGCTGGGTCACCCTCTGTTCCTTTTTAAATACAGCTCACCTTTATAATGATTATTTTTACAAGGAAGAGTGATTTAATGTATCCAAATAAGATAAAACCATTTATTCTTCACATTAAATTCAGGATTTAAGGTGAAACCTTTGATTATTCCACAAGGTTATTATTATTATCTCTATCACTATTATTATTACTGTCCCCTATTATAACTTTAGAAACAAAAATTACATTCAAATAACCAAGCAATTCTTTAAAATCATTTTCTTTTCAAGGTACACAGGGATTTCAAGGCAATCTTGTCCTTCTCACATGCTGAGAACAAAAAAACCCCTTCCAATGTGACCTCCAGGCACGCTCCTCTCGTGTTAACCTCGGGATCTGCTTTATTTTCAGAGAGCTGACTCTGCAGAAAGCTCTGCTGGAACGTTCCCAGAGGGAATTGGAGATTACACTGGGACAGCTGAAATGTCCTGCTGCCAAGACAAGCAATTAAGAAAAACCAACAGGAAAAAAAAAGAGATGTGTGTGGGGGAAGCATCATCAAGAAACTTCATGTCAAGGTTAAAAATCATGGCAGGATTAAATGGAAGCACACTCCAATTACCTCCTTAGAAAATTTATGGCACTTGATTCCAGGGGAGATGGATGAAAAATCAGCCAGGCAAACCCAGCAGGAATGTTCTGCCCTAGTGTTTGCTTTGTTCTCTGCATTAATCAAAGGCGAGCTGACAATTGGAAATGTTTCCCAACATCCCATTGAGCAGGGCTGGTTAATTGGCAGAGATTTGGCTGCAAACCTCACCCAGCCAGGCACAATCCCAGAGCCACCCCAGCCTTTGCCTGATGGAAGGGAACCTGTGGGATGGGAAAGGGCTGGAATTGCTTCTGTTATTGATGGATAATGAGATGATTGGCTCTCACAATTAAGGGATAACTATTGTGTGAATATCAAGAAAAGCTTTAGTGATGTACAGTTATGTTATTGTAGTTTACATGTCCTCTGTTCTCTCCATGGTTCCCTTTCCCCCCTGTATTGTGACCATCAGACAGCCTGGGGTTGTCCAGGATGGGTAAAAAGTGTGGGATTTTTGGAGTTCCCCAGACAGAGGAGGAAATGAGAATCTGACTCCATGTTCTCAGGAGGCTGATTTATTATTTTATGATCTATCCTAAAACTATACTAGAGAATACAGAAAGGATACAGACAGAAGGCTAAAAGATAATAATGAAAAACTTGTGACTCTCTCCAGAACCCTGACACAGCTGGACAGTGATTGGTCATTAAGCAAAAACAATTCACATGAAACCAATGAAACAAGCACCTGTTGGTAAACAATGTCCAAACCACATTCCAAAGCAGCACAACGCAGGAGAAGCAAATCATGTAATTATTGTTTTCCTTTTTCTCTGAGGCTTCTCAGCTTCCCAGGAGAGAAATCCTGGCAAAGGGATTTTTCCAGAAAATATGAATGTGACAAAAGAAGGCTGCACATGTGTCCCTTACCTGGGGCAGTTGGGATGGCAAAGCTTGGTGCTTAGGGAGTGCAGATGGCAACACCTGAGCTCCAATCCAGTTACAAAACAGTCCCCACTGATAAATGGGAAAAAAAAGCTGAGTGACAGACTTTGGGAGGGGCCAGGGCTGGCTGATGCAGCCCCCAGGGGTATGAAAGGCTGAGCATCTGTCATGGATCTGTCACAGTGCACACTCTGAGTCCTGGCTGGATGATAACAGGGGTGCACAGAGCCCCCGTTTAGCTCTGCAGAATCCCAGCTGCCAGTGGAGCTTTGGTGCAGGAGCAAAAGGCAGCACAGAGGCCCTGGGGTGGGACTGGGCTGTTTAGCCTCCTGCTGGGTGCAGGTTTGCCCCCGAGCTGGCTGCACAGGGTGGATAGATCAGTCCTTTAGGGGGACAGACTGCCTGAAACCCCAGCAGCTCTCAGCCTCTGGCAACCTTAGCAAGCTTGAGGGATATCAGCTCTTTGTGATTAGGATATCAGCTCTTTGTGGTTATCAGCTCTTTGTGATTCCAGCTCTATGCTTGCAAGGTGCCTGGGCAGGCTGGCACACACAAGGTGAAAGAGGAGAAGGCCACCTTGGTGTTCCACAGCCATGTCTTTACTGGGGGTCTGTGAAGAGTTCCAGCAACAGGTTTTTAAACCAGAATGGGCTAAACCAGCCCATTATATAGGGTATAGGGGTATCCAGAATTGTCCAAAGCAGGGGTTAAGGGAAAGTGACCTATGGGGCTACAGAGAGATAAGCTGGGTCCAAAAGGCAGAAGAGAGAGGCTTCTTGCTATTTTGTGACAGTGTTTGCAGGGGTCTTAGGATGAGGGAAGAGAGGAGGATCTGACTCCATGTTTAGAAGGCTTGATTTATTTTTTTATGATATATATTATATTAAAACTACACTAAAAGAATAGAAAAAACTATATCATCAGAAGGCAGGCTGAGAATAGAAAAGAATGATAACAAAAGCTTCTGTCTCAGACAGAGAGTCCAAGCCAGCTGACTGTGATTGGCCATTAATTAGAAACACCCACATGAGACCAATCCCAGATGCACCTGTTCCATTCCACAGCAGCAGATAACCATTGGTTACATTTTGTTCCTGAGGCCTCTCAGCTTCTCAGGAGAAAAAATCCTAAGGAAAAGATTTTTCAGAAAATACCATAGCTACATTATTTCACTGGGACATGGCATTTCCTATCTTCAGGCCTCTGCCCTCCACAGGGCCCTTGCAGGCCTGGGCCTGCTACAACCAGGGTGACTTTATTCAATTGTAAAACACCCCGAGTCCAGGATCCCAGAACCCCAAACTGAGGGCAGACACAGCTTATAAACGGGGGAAGGTCTCAGAAGAGGATACAAGCTTTAAATAATTGGGAGAACTGGGGGTGGGACACAGGGCAGGGAATACAATGTGTTAAACAGTGAAGGATTTCAATTGTGGAAAATAGCTTAAGGAAATCAACGGGGTTTGGAGGGATACAAAACTGACAGGGAAGTTTCTAAAGGGAAGGGCAGGTTCGGGGAGGAATTCACATTTAATGGAAGGTGGAGTAAGAGAGGTTCTGGGGAAAGGGATAGGGGCAGGAGGGAAGGGAAGGGTTTGAAACTTGGCAGGGAGCGGCCAGATAACAAACAGAAAAACTGACACTTAACTAGACTGAATAACAATGAGAGAACAAGTCTAATTTTAAAAACATAACATAAAAATTGAGGGGCTTGTGCCACTCCAAAAACAGGGGGAGAACAATACAGAGGGATTGCAAAACTACAAGTTAAACAGTGAATATTCCAAATAAAGAAAATGCACTACAGCAAGCATCCATCCTAAAGATGAACTGCCACGTGGTGTGCATGGGGGGCAGCTCCCAGCACTGCAGCTTTTTCCTTAGGTAGTCCTTCGCTGTATTTTTATTAATTAGTTTTTAAATTTCCAAAGTGAGCAGGTGTCTCTCACATTCCCACACCCAGAACTGCCTCCTGGGCTCGCAGCTGAGGTGGGACCCCGTGTCCCCCCAGACAGGCCCCTGTGTCCTGCCAGAGCCCCCAGGCACAGGGGGGACAGAGCTCAGGGAATGGACCAGCCCTGGTCAGAATTCCACGTGTGTCAGTGGCATCCATGTGTGTGAGTGGAAATCAGCCAATTCCTGAATTTCAGCCACTTTTCCTTGGCTGGAAAATGAGAAATATCCCATGAGAAATATCTCATTTAGCATCACTCTCTGCTGGTGGAGACAAAGGTTTACAAATCCAACCCACTGGCTGCAAATATCATTCCAGTTCCCTAAAACCGCCTGGAAATCAGGTTTGCTTTTAATCTGGGGATAGGAACTGGGTGATCTTTAAGGTGCCCTCTGGGGGGTCCCTGATTCCCCTCCCTGATTTTCCCTGGGCTCAGCACTTCTCTGCCTGCCCACGCCCTGCCCTTGAGCACAGCCTGGGGTTTTTCAGGTTTAAATTGAAATTTCTCGAGTCGGAGCAGGGGCTCAGCGTGGACCCAGCCTTTAATTAAGCCCAGTTTTATCTCCCCCTCACCTCCTGCCCTGTCCCTGGCAGCCCTGCAGGGACAGCAGTGATGGCATCAGTGGCTGTGTCCCCCACCCAAAGGACAAATGACATCACATTGTCACAGCCTGACCTTCTGAACCTTCTGAACTTTTCATTCTCCAATAAAACCGGGTTTTCCTTCTCTCAAAATAGGGGATAATCCCTTCTGATATCAAGGGTGCATTAACTGAAATATTCTGCTTTGTGCATAAAGATGGAAATGAATTCTGAATAAAATATCAACCACAGATCCCCCTCCACAGAATTTTCTTCGTTCTGCATTGCAGCCAGATCCTTGCTGTAACTCATTACACTGCAACTCCAGCTGTTCCTTTAATTATTAATATCCTTAATGGCATTTAGAAACAACATTTTAATTAGGAGTCAGCCACCAACAGCCAAATATTAATTCTGAAATACACACAAAAGTATTTTAAAGTTCATGAATCAGCTGTGTGATAAATTCCAGAAATAACAGCGAGGCCTGCAGGGCAAAAATCAACATTTACCTTTGAAATGCTCTAAGTAGGGACTGAACTTCATTTTCTCTCTGAGCAGGGTGGGGTCCTACCAAATAAAAGTGTTTTGATCTGACTGTGCACTTTAATTTCTCTTGTTGTGAAAGAAATTATCCCAGATTTTGTGTGTTCATTAAATCTTTACACATCCAGTCCCCACCTAAATATTTCCCCCAGTTCAGGCTCCCTTCCCATTGCAGCTTCCTTGTGTGCATCATATTTACATAAATATTTACATAAATATTTACCACGCTGAAAATAAACGCTGCAGGGTATTGGACTAAAAGTGACAGCTCTGAAGAGATGGGAAAGCTTGGGAGGAAAAGTGGGAAAAACAGAGGAGAAAAGCTCCTTGTGGAAATGATGGAAATTGTCTGGACCAGGTTGATGGCACCAGACACCCCTGGGAAGGGAGGGGATGGCACCACTGTCCATACATGGTTCTCATCAGGAAACTTGGAAAATCTTCTCCATTTCCCAAATTTCTCCTGCTAATTTGAGAAATCAGGGTCTCCAAATCAGCAGGAGTCACGAGTGATAAGCTTCATTTATTAACGAGCTGCAATTATCCAATTCCTCTCTGCTAAACCACAGCAAGGTCAGAGCCACACCCAACCCTGCGGGGAGATTTTGCCTCTCCCACCCAGGAACCTCCAGTTCTCAACCCAAATAACCTGGGACACCCCCAGGCGATGACTTTTCCTCCCAGATTCCTCAACCTGCAGGGATTTGGGCACTGACCCTTGGCCCCCATGCCCACACAGAGGTTTTTATAGGATTGAGACTGGCAGGGAAGGAACCCCAAAAGTTCCAGCCCATTATTAGGACAGCACACAGCTCTGTCCTAATTTTGGGTGCTCCTGACAAGCTTTGAAGGCTGAGGAGAGCTGAGTGGCAGCAGCTGTGCTCAGAGGAGGGGATGGGGAGGGCAGGGAGGGTCTGGGCTCCAGAGGAGTTCAGCAGTGTCCTGGTTAGAACAGCCAGGTGTCTGCTAAGGAAGGCAGGAGCCTCCCCTGAAATGGAAAATGCAAACCCCCTCCCTCTGAATTATTATAAATTTGAAATTAAGGGGCTCTGTGTGATGGTATTCACAGGGGTCTGAGGATGAGGGAAGGGACGAGGATCTGACTCCATGTTTCAGAAGGCTTGATTTATTATTTTATTATATGTATTGTATTAAAACTATACTAAAAGAATAGAGGAAAGGATTTCATCAGAAGGCTGGCTAAGAATAGAAAAAGAAAGAATGATAACAAAGGTTTGTGGCTCAGACACAGAGTCCGAGCCAGCTGACTGTGATTGGCCATTAATTAGAAACAACTCTATGAGACTAATTACAGATCTACTTGCTGCATCCCTCAGCAGCAGATAACCATTGGTTACATTTTGTTCCTGAGGCCTCTCAGCTTCTCAGGAGAAAAAATCCTAAGGAAAGGATTTTCCCTAAAATGTGTCTATGACAGCTCTCAGGCAAAGGAGTAGGAATAACAGTTCTTTATTAAAAAATAAAATAAAATAAAATAAAATAAAATAAAATAAAATAAAATAAAATAAAATAAAATAAAATAATAAAACAAAGTAAACAATGCAGTAATACAAATCAACCCTGCCCGGGTCAGACCATGCCCTGCCCCCTGTGTGCCAGGGTGGTGTCCCAGCCCCATCCCAGGGGGGCTCAGCCCTCCTGCAGTGCCAGCTGTGGTTCTGCTGGAGCAGGGATCCTGCACAAGGGGGGAGTTTTCCTCTGCAGCTCCAGGGCTGCTGCAGATGGGCCTGGGCTCCCTCTGGCCATGCAGGGCAGCAGAAAGCTGCTCCTCTGGCAATGCAGGGGGCAAAGGCTGCTGGGGTGTCCCAAAGCTAAGATTGGATCCAGGTAGGAATGTTTGAAACCTCAGATTGTGCCCAGGTAGGAACGTTTGAAATCTCAGACTGGATCCAGTCAGGAATGTTTGAAATCTCAGATTGTACCCAGGTAGGAATGCTTGGCTCCTCCCCTGGGCACAGCATCTCCCCATGGGATGCTGGAATTGGATCAGCCCTGCAGGGACACTCAGTGACCATGGACAGCAGATAATTAATAATTAATAGTCCATGAACAGCAGATCATTAATAATTATTTGCCCATGAACAGCAGAGATCTCCTGGAAGGAAGATTGGGTGTGGAAGAGATAAAGAAAACTGCCCAATGAGCAGAGGAGAACTGCCCCAGCTCTGGCAGATGGGAATTGAGCACACACCCCCAGAGCACATCTCACAAGCCTGGACTAAGAGCTGCTGTCCAACACTCAGAGCTGCTCTCCAAGAGTTCTCCCCTCTCTTCACAGCCCATCTGGGATTGCTCCAGTCCCCAGGCAAAGCTGACCCAGCACATGCTCAGCCTGTGAAATCACACTCACCTCCCCCCTTTAAATTCTTTTACATCATCACTATAAATTCAATTGTTGGCTAAATATCCACCTGCAAATCTCCATTGAGTGAAAGCTTGGGATTCCAGCAGGTAGAAGTGAGGTTCAGGCTCTGAGAACCTTCTCATTACAGCACAAACAATCAAATGTTAATGAAATTCAAGTGGGTGTCACCAAACACAACAGTCTGGAAAAACCACGTGCATCCAAATTTCCCATTTTCCCAATGCCAGCTCAGCCATCCCAAATCTGCTGCACAGACAGCTTTGTCTGCAGAAAAGCAGGGAAAAATCATTCCTGCTTGGCAGGGGGATGGAGAGCAAGGCTCAAGGATGAGCTGAGCCTTTGGGATGGATTGGTGCAAGTGCTGGTGGCAGCGAGCCACAGAAATCACTGGGAATTTTGTCACTTTGTTGGCTTATTTCCCCTTATTTTTTCATTAAAGAGATTGAGCAGTTCCTCTGGAAGAGGCAAAAGTACAAAGCCAGGCTTTTTTTACATGAAGAAACAGCAGGATTTGGAGAGGTGGACAAATTAGACAACTTCCCCCAGCATTTTTCATTCCAAAAGGAACTTGAAAAGGAGAACAAATTCCCTACCATAGAGGATATTTGACCTGGGACAGCTCCATTCCTGCTCCAGCTGAAATCCCCCAAACTGGGCAGTGTCTCTGAAATATCCCCTCAGTCCCAAACTTGGCTGGCAGGTTTTGCTGCCAGCTCTGAACTCTGAGACAGCACAGCAGAATTTCAGCCCTGCATCCATTGATCTGCTAATTTGAGCCTCCTGGAAATGCTGGTGAATCCACAGAGATATTTATAAAACAACATGTTCCAAACAAAGACTTGGTGTATTTCTGTGTATTTACAGGGCAAAGGGGAGAACAGAGAATCAAACCTTGGCAGGAGCAGCTGAACACAGAAGTTGCTGGATGGAAATGCTGAAAATGAAATTATAGCCAGGAATTAAAGCAAATTATTTCTGACTTTCTCAGGATTACATTTCCCCAAATTATTGCAGCACTGATGGACTTCAGCATTTAGATTTGAAATGGTTTGGTTTGTTTTTTGTCCTGGTGTCTCCTTGGGCACCCCAAGAATTCTTTCCCTTCCTTTCTCCTGGATCCAGACACCCTCCCACAGCTTTATTTTTTCATTATTAGAAACCTTTGTCTTGCATTTAACCTCCTTATCTTGCATTAAAACTCTTCCCACTGATGCTTGGATTTCACAGAATCACGAAGGCTGCAAAAAACCACCAAACCCAAGCTTTGCCCAAATCCCACCTTTTTAACCAGACCAGAGCCTCGAGTTCCACATCCAGAAGCTCCTTGAACAAATCCATTGTGGGGGGAAATAAAAAATCCATCCCAAACAATAATCCTAAATTACATCTTGGATTTCCCAGCAGTTCTGGGCCCACCAACCCTCAGAGAAGATTTATTTTATTTTATTTTATTTTTTTGATGATCAGCTGCTGCTGGATTGTCAGTCTGTCCCCATTTAACAAGAGGGCAGTGATCCATTAGGGACAGAGTTCAACTGCTGCCATCAGCTCCGTATTGATTTACTCCGAGGAGCAGCAGGGATGAGGAATGAGGAATTTGGGTTCCACTGGGCCATGAAATTGCTGTGATGATCTGAGCCACCACGGCTGGGGCTCCCTGTGCTGCTCAGCCCCTGTGGAGGCCCCTCTGCAGCTCTCTGGTCAATGAGGAGTTTAAAGGTGACAAATTCCCAATTGTCCCCAGTTAGCACTGCCAGGGCCAAATGAGGTCCTCCATGGATTTGTAATTCCTGGAAGGAATCGCCTCTGCTCTCCATGGATTTGTAATTCCCAGGAGAAATCACTCATCCACAGATTTGTAATTTCTGGAAGGAATCCCTGTCCATGGATTTGTAATTCCTGGAAGGAATTGCCTCTGCTCTCCATGGATTTGTAATTCCCAGGAGAAATCACTCATCCACGGATTTGCAATTCCTGGAAGGACACACTCCTGCTCTCTGGATTGGTAATTCCTAATAGGAATCAGTTGTCCATGGATTTGTAATTCCCAGGAGAAATCGCTCATCCATGGATTTGTAATTCCCAGGAGAAATCACTCATCCATGGATTTGCAATTTCCAGAAGGAATTGCTCCTGCTCCTCCATGGATTTGTAATTTCTGGAACATCCATGGATTTGTCATTCCTGGAAGGAATTGCTCCTGCTCTCCATGGATTTGTAATTCCCAGGAGAAATCACTCATCCACGGATTTGTAATTCCTGGAAGGAATCCCTGTCCATGGTTTGTAATTCCTGGAAGGAATTGCCTCTGCTCTCCATGGATTTGTAATTCCCAGGAGTAATCACTCATCCACAGATTTGTAATTCCTGGAAGGACACACTCCTGCTCTCTGGATTGGTAATTCCTAATAGGAATCACTTGTCCATGGATTTGTAATTCCCAGGAGAAATCGCTCATCCATAGATTTGTAATTCCCAGGAGAAATCGCTCACCCATGGATTTGCAATTTCCAGAAGGAATTGCTCCTGCTCCTCCATGGATTTGAAATTTCTGGAAGGAATTGCTCTCCATGGGTTTGTAATTCCCAGAAGGAATCGCTCCTGCTCTCCATGGATTTGTAATTTCTGGAACATCCATGGATTTGTCATTCCTGGAAGGAATTGCCTCTGCTCTCCATGGATTTGTAATTCCCAGGAGAAATCACTCATCCATGGATTTGTAATTCCTGGAAGGACACACTCCTGCTCTCTGGATTGGCAATTCCTAGTAGGAATCACTTGTCCATGGATTTGTAATTCCTAGAAGTAATCACTCATCCATGGATTTGTAATTCTTAGAAGGAATTCTTGTCCATGGATTTGTAACTCCTGGTAAGAATTGCTCATTGATAGATTTGTAATTTCCAGAAGGAATTGCTCCTGCTTATCCATGGATTTGTAATTTCTGGAAGGAATTGCTCTCCATGGGTCTGTAATTCCCAGAAGGAATCACTCCTGCTCTCCATGAATGTGTAATTTCTGGAACATCCATGGATTTGTAATTCCTGGAAGAAATCGCTCTCCATGGATTTGAAGTTCCCAGAAGGAATCTCTTGTCCATGGATTTGTAATTCCCAGGAGAAATCGCTCATCCATAGATTTGCAATTTCCAGAAGGAATTGCTCCTGCTCTCCATGGATTTGTAATTCCCAGGAGAAATCATTCATCCATGGATTTGTAATTCCTGGAAGGAATCCCTGTCCATGGGTTTGTATTTCCTGGAAGGAATCTCTTGTCCATGGATTTGTAATTCCCGGGAGGAATTACTGTCCATGGATTTGTAATTCCCAGAAGGAACCACTCCTGCTCTCCATGGATCTGTAATTCCCAGAAGGAATCACTTGTCCATGGATTTCTAATTCCCAGGAGGAATTGCTGTCCATGGAGAAGGAATCACTGCTGTTCTCCATGGATCTGTAATTCCCAGAAGGAATCACTGCTGTTCTCCATGGGTCTGTAATTCCCAGAAGGAAGGAATCACTCCTGCTGTCCATGGATCTGTAATTCCCAGAAGGAATCACTCCTGTTCTCCATGGATCTGTAATTCCCAGAAGGAATCACTCCTGCTCTCCATGGGTCTGTAATTCCCAGAAGGAATCACTTGTCCATGGATTTCTAATTCCCAGGAGGAATTGCTGTCCATGGAGAAGGAATCACTCCTGCTCTCCATGGGTCTGTAATTCCCAGAAGGAATCACTCCTGCTCTCCATGGATCTGTAATTCCCAGAAGGAATCACTCCTGCTCTCCATGGAATTGTAATTCCCAGAAGGAATCACTCCTGTTCTCCATGGATCTGTAATTCCCAGAAGGAATCACTCCTGTGCTCCATGGATTTGTAATTCCCAGAAGGAATCACTCCTGTGCTCCATGGATTTGTAATTCCCAGAAGGAATCACTCCTGCTCTCCATGGATCTGTAATTCCCAGAAGGAATCACTCCTGCTCTCCATGGATCTGTAATTCCCAGAAGGAATCACTGCTGCTCTCCATGGATCTGTAATTCCCAGAAGGAATCACTCCTGCTCTCCATGGATCTGTAATTCCCAGAAGGAATCACTGCTGCTCTCCATGGATCTGTAATTCCCAGAAGGAATCACTCCTGCTCTCCATGGATTTGTAATTCCCAGAAGGAATCACTGCTGCTCTCCATGGATCTGTAATTCCCAGAAGGAATCACTCCTGCTCTCCATGGATCTGTAATTCCCAGAAGGAAGGAATCACTCCTGCTCTCCATGGATCTGTAATTCCCAGAAGGAATCACTCCTGCTGTCCATGGATTTGTAATTCCCAGAAGGAATCACTGCTGCTCTCCATGGATCTGTAATTCCCAGAAGGAATCACTGCTGCTCTCTATGAGGACTGAACTGGGCCTGCTCTGCTCACTCTGGGATCGTGGCTCACCCCAAACCCTCCCTTGTCCATGAATCCCAATCCCTGCTGTCATTTTGGTGTGCTCCAATCTGACTGGAAATTAGAGCTGCTTGACTCCTTTCAATCATCATTCCAAGCTCCTTTCTCTAACAGCAAGCAGCTGCTTCCTCCCCTCCTGTCAAAGGAAATTGGTTCCATAATTTTTAAACTGAGTAAAATATAAATATAAATATAATTATAAATATAAATTAAAATAAAAATAAAACAAAATAAAATATAAATATAAATATAAATATAAATATAAATATAAATATAAGTATAGTAGAGACAGAAATAGAAATATTTCTAATAAATAATTATGAATATAACTATAACTATAAATATACTTAAAATAATTGCTAAATTATTTTTAAAATTAATAATTTAATTAATTAAAATTTAAAATTGAAGTATGAATACTATTGTTAATAAAAACAGAAATAGAAATATGAATAATATACATAAAATTAATTTTTCCCCATAATTTTTAGTTTAAAAGCAATTTTATTCCATTTTTTTTTAAACTCAAGGGAGTTGGTTTTAAAACCATCCTGATTTACCCCCTGATCACTCACCAGGCGTTTTATGGAGCGTGAAAGTTGCACAAAGCACAACAAGAGCTGCAGGTGTTGAACAGGCTGATAACAGAGGAGGAACATCAAACACCTCAGCAGGCCATTAACAACTGTGAGAAATTAATTCATCAATTCATGGTGTAAATGAATTTGTAGAGAATTTTTAAAACTTGTCAGAAGCTTTACATAGTATGTATTTGTATATTAATTTTGAGAGGAGAAATGTTGATTTAGAAATGGTCTAGAATAGGATTGATATTGTTGAGAGATAAATGGAAACTTCTGTCCAGCTTTAAGAATTCTCCACAAATAATTACCCCGAGCCCATCCCACACAAACCCAGCCCTCAGAAATCTCCCCTGTGTGTGGCATTCACGTTTTCTGACAAATCCCTTTGCCCAGGATTCTTCTCCTGGGAAGCTGAGAAGCCTCAGAGAAAAAGGAAAACAACAATTACCTGATTGTTTCTCCTGTGCTGTGCTCACATGTGGAATGTGTTTGGAGATTGTTCACCCACAGGTGATTGTTCCATTGCATTCTGCTGGGAGTTGTTTTGACTCTTTGGCCAATCTGGGTCAGGACTCTGGAGAGAGTCAGGAGTTTTCATTTTTATCTTTTTAGCCTTCTGTAAGTATCCTTTCTGTATTCTTCATAGTTTAGCATAATATAATATAATATAATATAATATAATATAATATAATATAATATAATATAATATAATATAATATAATATAATATAATATAATATAATATAATATAATATAATATAATATAATATAATATATAAAATATATTATATTATATTATATTATATTATATTATATTATATTATATTATATTATATTATATTATATCATATCATATTATATTTATAATATAATTTATATATTATATATTATATAATATATAAATTATATATAATATAATATAATATAATATAATATAATATAATATAATATAATACAATATAATATAATATACATCATATATTATATAATATATATTATATATTATATAATATATAAAATATATTACACTATATATATGATATTATATTGTATTATATTATATTGTATTATATTGTATTATATTATATTATATTATATTATATTATATTATATTATATTATATTATATTATATTATATTATATTATATTATATTATATTATATTATATTATATTATATATAAATCACATAATATTTATAATATAATTTATATATTATATAATATATAAATTATATATAATATAATATAATATAATATAATATAATATAATATAATATAATATAATATAATATAATACAATATAATATGATATGATATGATATGATATAATACAATATAATATAATATAATATAATATAATATAATATAATATAATATAATATAATATAATACAATATAATATAATATACATCATATATTATATAATATATATTATATATTTTATAATATCAAATATATTACACTATATATATGATATTATATTGTATTATATTATATTGTATTATATTATATTATATTATATTATATTATATTATATTATATTATATTATATTATATTATATTATATATAAATCACATAATATTTATAATATAATTTATATATTATATAATATATAAATTATATATAATATAATATGATATAATATAATATAATATAATATAATATGATATGATATAATATGATATAATATAATATAATATAATATAATATAATATAATATAATATAATATAACATAACATAACATAACATAACATAACATAACATAACATAACATAATATAATATAATATAATATAATATAATATAATATAATATAATATAATATAATATAACATAATATAATATCTTAAACTAATAAATGAGCCTTCTGAGCACATGGAGTCAGGTTCATCCTTCCTCCTGCCATGGAGCACCCCACAAACACAGCCCCAGTGCTCGCTGCTTTTATCTGCCAGGATCTGCTGGGAAAATTCTTCCCCTGGAGGGGTTTGGGCACTGCCTGCAGGACCCTTATTCTCTTTTTATTTAATCTGTGTTCCCCAAATAATTTCAAGGGGTTTTTAGCCCCAAGGCCAATTTTGGGGAAGGCAGAGCTTTGCCAGTCCAGGCAAACCCAGGATTTGGGGGTTTAGGGAGTGTGGAAGGCCAAGGAATGGAGCAGAGAGATTCCAGTGCATCCAGCTGGGTGGAGAAACCTCAAAATCCCATTTATGACCTCCCAGAAAGTTTATTTGTAATAATAATGGGGGGTTTATAGGATGAGAGGAAACTAGATCACATCTCAGTGGCAGAGCCACCTGCTCAGGCTCACACAGGTGTTTCAGGCTATCCCAGCTACAGGAAAATAAAATTAAAATAGAACATGGATAAATAAAAATAAAAATAAAAATAAAAATAAAAATAAAAATTAAAAAAAAACAAAAATAAAATTAAAGATTCTTGAAATTAAAAAGAAATAAAATGAACATAAAATAAATAAAATGAAAATAATTAAAATTAAAATAAACATTTAAAAATAAATTAAAAGAAATTAAAATATTATTATTAAAAATAAAAAATATAAAGAGAAAAATAAATAAAAATAAAAATAAAAATGAAAATAAAAATAAAAATAAAAATAAAAATAAAAATAAAAATAAAAATAAAAATAAAAATGAAAATAAAAATAAAATAAAAATAAAAATAAAAACAAAAATAAAAATAAAAATAAACCAAAAATAAAATTAAAATAAAGATTCTTGAAATTAAAAAGAAATAAAATAAACATAAAATAAATAAAACGAAAATAATTAAAAATTAAATAAAAATAAATTAAAATACTATTATTAATAATAATAAATATAAAGAGAAAAATAAAAATAAAAATAAAATAAAAATAAAAATAAAAATAAAAATAAAAATAAAAATAACTGTGAGGACTGGCTTTGGATCCCAAGTGGTCCCAGCTCCCCCTCTGAACTGGACAAGTCCAGCTGCAAAGCACAGAATTCTCTGGATAAATCAGCGGGGTCACATCTCCCACAGCCCTGGGGGAGGCAATGTCCCTTCAGGACGTTATTGCTGCTCCAGAGACAAACCCAGCTCAGGGCACACAGGAACCCTGCAGATTCCAAGGAAGCCAATTAATTAATTAAGAGCTTCTGGAGCTTTTCCAAGCTTGTCCAAAGGAAAGTCAGGACTAGGAGCTGCTTCAAAGACAAGGCCTGGCTGGAGTTTGGAGATGTAATCAGCTCTCATTTCACTAATGAGTCAGGATTTGTGTGCAAGTGTGGGATTTGCAGGGGTCCCCAGCACGAGGTGAGAGATGAGTGAATCTCACTCCATGGTCTTAGAAAGCTAATTTATAATGTGATGTGATGTAATGAAAGGTAATGCCATAGAATATATTATTGTATTACATTATATATAATTTAATATATGTAATGTAATATAATGTAATATAATATAATGTAATATAATATAATATAATGTAATGTAATGTAATGTAATGTAATATAATGTAATGTAATATAATATAATATAATATATGTAATGTAATGTAATATAATGTAATATAATATAATACAATGTAATATAATGTAATATAATGTAATGTAATATAATATAAATGATACTATTTATATTATATTATATTATATTATATTACATTACATTATATTATATTACATTACATATATTATATTATATTACATTAATTACATTATATTACATTATATTACCTTACATTACATTATATCGTATTATATTACATTATATTATATTATATTATATTATATTATATTATATTATATTATATATATATATTACATTATATTGTATTACATTATATTACATTATATTATATTACATTACATGATATGACATTACATTACATTATATTATATTATATTATATTATATTATATTATATTATATTATATTATATTATATTATATTATATTATATTATATTATATTATATTATATTATATTATATTATATTATATTATATTATATTTATTCTATTATATTACATTATGTTATACTAAAACTTTGCTAAAGAATAAAGGATACAGACAGAAGGCTACAACGAATGATAATGAAAAACTGGTGACTGACTCCTCAGAGTCACACAGCTGGCTGTGATTGGTCATTAATTAAAAACAATTCACATGAAACCAATCAAACAATGACCAGGTGGTAAACAATGTCCAGCCACATTCCAAAGCAGCAGAACAGGGAGAAACAAAAGAGATAATATTGTTTTTTCTCTGAGGGTTCTCATATTCCCAGGAGAAGAAATCCTGGTGAAGGGATTTTCAGGAAATGTTCTGGTGACATGGAGGGAGTGCAGAGCTCCAGGACCCTGAGCTCCTCCACTCTGCAGTCCCTGAGGAGAGGCTGAAGGTCAGGGCTCCCAACCCCTCCCCAAAGCCAGCCCCATCCCCAGCCCCCTGATTCCCACCCTGAGCTGCAGCTCCAGGGGCTGGGCCCTGCCTGGGCCCAGGAATCCCCGTCCTGGGTCCTGCTGTGGAAAATGCCAATAATCTGGTTTTGAAATTTTAAAAGTTTAATAGTAAGAAAATTATAAAAATAGTAACATAATTAAAGTAATCATAATTTGGGCAATTTGAATTAGGACAATATGAGACAATAAAAACAAAGAGTTAGGGACAGTCTGGGTACCTTTTCTGGGTAAAATAAACCCGAAATTAACAGAGGATTAATCCTTAAAAGCAACAGCCTGTTGCATATTCATACAGCTCATCCATGATGCAGAAATTCCATTCAAGCACAGGATTCTGTCTGGGCAGTGTCAGCTTCTTCCTCTGAATCCTGACAGTGTCCTCAGTGCTGAGAGAGGTGGGAAGAAGTTCATTTCTCCTGATCATGGAGCAATAAATTCCCTTTCTCTGAATGATTCAGGTGTCCTGTGGCTGCTATCTCACTGCAAGCACCTCATTCCTCTCTTTAAAAAAATATCTTACATAGCACAGGTTCTATTTTAACATTATGTTATAACCTAAAACTATATTTAACACACGACTTAAGAAAATTAGCACAGCATCACTTTCTAACATAACACATATAATATTCATTTGAATATTTGCAAAAAGCCAATCATAAAATACACATTTTTCACACTGCTAAAGAGAGCAAACACAGCAGCAGGGCTGAGAAAAATGGGGAAAAATCTGTGAGAAGGAAAAAAATCATCAATTCAGCTGCTTAGTCAGGAGCTCAGGAAGGCTGGGGGTTGTCTGATGATCCCTGCTCCAGGGGAATCATTCCAGTTCTCACTCTCTCGTTGACTCATTCAAAGTCAGAGGGAATTGGGAACCATTCCAGGTGCTTCATCCAGAGGATGGACTGGGAATGTTCAGCCTGAGAAGAGAAGGGGGAGGTGACAACTGTGGCCTGAAGGAGGGACAGGAGAGGTGGAGAGAGACTTTGGACAGGGGATGGAGGGACAGGAGAAGGGTTTGAACATGGAGGGGCAGGGTGGGATGGGATATTGGGAAGGAATTCCTCCCTCTGAGGCTGGGATGGAATTCCCAGGGAGCTGTGGCTGCCCCTGGATCCCTGGCAGTGCCCAAGGCCAGGCTGGAGCCCCCTGGGGCAGTGGGAGGTGTCCCTGCCATGGCACTGGAGGGGATTTAAGTTCCCTTCCCACCCAAACCATCCTGGAATTTTAGGATTATTTTATTTTGATGCACTATTTTTCCTTTAGATTTTCATTTAACCCCTTTCCCATCAATCCACCCAACTGCCATGGCAAAGACACCCTCGGTACAGAGATATTTGTGGGCAGGGGCTGGGGTCCAGGGCTCAGAACCAGTAATCCTTGATTAACTTCAGGATTTGACAAGCATTAGACTGAAAGCACCAGCCCAGACAACCCCAGATCTCCCCAGACTTTGGCTGAGCCTCTCAAATAGAAAATTTATTTACTGCTGAATGAGTTCAGGTTGATTTGCCTCCCAAGTGACAACCACAGGGCTGGAAGTGGCAGTGGCTGGGAGATGATTTGATCTTGCCCTTGAATCCACGATGCAGAGGCCAAGTTTTACATCCACTATTTCATTTTAACTCCCCACCCCTCCCAAACCCTGCAGTGATGAAATCAGAGTGTGACGCAACCACAAATTAATGTCACATTTTCCTCCCGGGGGTTTTGCTGCTCCGTGTTAGTTCTGGCCTCATTTTCAAAGCAATTTCAGAAGTTCTGAGCTACCAGATCTCTCTGCTCAGGGGCTCAGGCCAGAGAGGGAAAAAAAAAATCGTTCCAAACTGATTTATTTTCAGCTCTGGAAATGCAAATGGACCTCACGCTCAAAGTGAAAAGCATAAAAACTTCAACTCTGCCGTGGAGTGAGGAGCAGCCCCAGCTGGGGGTGCCACCCTCTCCTTGCAGGGTGTTGGGAATGCATCCCTTGGGAATGTGGCTGCTGGAATGTGCCAGGGGTGGCCACGTCCCCCCTGGGCTTCTCTCCACACCTAAAGGACGTCGGAGACACCTTGGAATGCTCTGAGCACAGCCCAGCTCCCTCCTGCAGCGCTGGGCAGCTTTTAATTGAATTCTGCGACCTCTGAGCCAAAGAAAGAACAGTCCCACGGAGTCCAGGCTCATTTCTTTAATGGAAATCTGCTCATGTTAGAGAGTTCTTGAGAGAAAAGGTTCAGCTCAGAGCTGAGAGGGGAGCAGAGCACGGAGGGGCAGCTTTGTGTGGCAGCAGATCTCTGGCCACAGAGAGCAGGCACAGACTGCCAGAAAAATCCTGGCAAGCTGTGTAGAAGCTGTGGGGAACTTAGAGGAGAAGAATTCTAACAATTATTATCTCTCTGTAACCTTTGTTTATAGATAGGGTTCTCTAGAGTGTGTTACACCAATAATGTGTGAGAGGTTTTCACTCTGGGACCAATCAGGTGTGGTGGTGTGAGGTCCCCAGGATGAGGTGAGAGGTGAGAATCTGACTCCAAGTTCTCAGAAGACTGATATATAATATAATATAATATAATATAATATAATATAATATAATATAATATAATATAATATAATATAATATAATATAATATAATATAATATAATATAATAATTACATTACATTATATTACATTATATTACATTATATTACATTACATTGCATTACATTGCATTACATTATTATTTTTTACTAAAACTATACTAAAGAAAGAGAAAGGAGACATGAGAAGGCCAGACAAGAATGATAATAAAAGCTCATGTTGGACTCCTCAGAGTCTGACACAGCTGGACTGGGCTTGGTCATTAATTAAAAACAATTCACATGGAACCAATCAAAGATGCACCTGTTGGTAAACGATCTCCAAATCACATTCCAAGCAATTAGATAATTATTGTTTTCATTCTTTTCTGAGGCCTATCAGCTTCCCAGGAGAAAATCCTGGGCAAAGGGATTTTTATAAAATATCACAGTGACCCCTCAGTAAAGTGCAGCACGCCCCAAGGGAAACGAGCCAGCCTGGACAGAGCTGTCATGGCCAATCAAGGCTTAAAACCTTCATGCAAATGAAGGATCCAAACAGAAACCAATCCAAAGGGACAAAAACCAGGAATGAAAGGGGCTCCTGACCCAGTGAATTGTGCTGCTCCACCTGGGACATTGGGGCCATTGCTACTGAACTCATTTTTATCAATTATTTATAGATGTGGTTCTCCAGAGTGTGCTGTTGATACCACCAATGGTGTGAGAGAGTTTTCACTTTGAGACCAGTCAGGCCTTAGGTCCAGCACAGTTTCTGTGAGAACTGCAGATTTCTAATAACAACATCTTTTGTGCCTTCTGGGCCGTGGAGTCAGTGCTGATCATGACCAGGCTGGGGCCTGCCCGGGGTCTGGGATTCCTGTGGATGCATTTCCACTCCAGCTCCGTGGTTGCCCTCTCTGCACACAGGGAGCATCCAGGAGAAGCTGCCGTGGCTTCTCCTCCTCCTGCAGCTCACTCAGCTCCAGCTCTGATTCCAAACGGGAGCTGGAGGGGGAGGCAGAGCCCATGAACCTCCCTGGACCACAGGGTGAGCCAGGCCCTGAGTGCCCTGGGACAGGAACAGCTCCAGGGAACTTTGGGGTGTCACCATGGGGTGTCTGGAGTGACTTTGAGGTGTCAGGAGGTGTGTCTGGAGTGACTTTGGGGTGTCACCATGGGGTGTCTGGAGTGACTTTGGGGTGTCACCATGGGGTGTCTGGAGTGATTTTGGGATGTCACCATGGGGTGTCTGGAGTGACTTTGGGGTGTCAGGAGGTGTGTCTGGAGTGACTTTGGGGTGTCAGATGGGGTGTCTGGAGTGACTTTGGGGTGTCACCATGGGGTGTCTGGAGTGACTCTGGGGTGTCAGGAGGTGTGTCTGGAGTGACTCTGGGGTGTCAGATGGGGTGTCTGGAGTGACTTTGGGGTGTCAGATGGGGTGTCTGGAGTGACTTTGGGGTGTCAGATGGGGTGTCTGGAGTGACTTTGGGGTGCCTGGAGTGTCTGATGTCACTCCCAGCTCCTGCTGCCCCTGGGCTGTGCTGGACCTGGCTCTAGGGCAGGAGGGGCTGAATTAATGCTCCTGGGACTGAGTTGATGCCCCTGGGGCTGAGCTGATGCTTCTGGGGCTGGGCTGATGTTCTTGGGGCTAAATTGATGCTCCTGGGGCTGAATTGGTACTCCCAGGACTAAGTTGATGCTCTTGGGGCTGAGTTGGTGCTCCCAGGGCTGAATTGATGCCCCTGGGGCTGAGTTGATGCTCCTGGGGCTGGGCTGATGCTCTTGGGGCTGAATTGATGCCCCTGGGGCTGGTGCTCTCAGGGCTGAGCTGATGCTCTTGGAGCTGAGCTGATGCTTCCAGAGCTGAACTGATGCTCCTGGGGATGAACTGAGGCTCCTGGGGCTGAGTTGAAGTTCCTGGGGCTGAGTTGATGCTCCTGGGGCTGGGCTGATGCTCTTGGGGCTGAATTGATGCCCCTGGGGCTGGTGCTCTCAGGGCTGAGCTGATGCTCTTGGAGCTGAGCTGATGCTTCCAGAGCTGAACTGATGCTCCTGGGGATGAACTGAGGCTCCTGGGGCTGAGTTGAAGTTCCTGGGGCTGAGTTGGTGCTCCCAGGGCTGACTTGGTGCTCCTGGGGCTGAGTTGATGTTCCTGGGGGTGAATTGATGCTCTCAGGGCTGACCTGATGCTTCTGGGGCTCAGTTGATGTACCTGGAGCTGAGCTGATGCTTCTGGGGCTGATTTGATACTCCTGGGGCTGATCTGATGCTCCTGGGGCTGATTTGATGCTCCTGGGGCTGAATTTATGCCCCTGAGGCTGAATTGATGTTCCTGGGGCTGAGTTTTTCCTCCTTTATTTCCAGGGAAGCTCCCGGAGCCTCCTGGAGCTCAGGAAGGGCTGCTGGGATCAGCCCCGTGCCCTGTAACCCCTCAGGATTGGGGACAATTGCAGCTGCAGCTCAATAATTGGGAGAAAATCACTAATTAATAACCTCATGAGGTGCTTAATGTTGTGTCTGTCCATGGAGCAACTTCTTTTGGGCAGATTCAGTACTTTAATAGCCCGAATTTATTTGCATTCCCACAAAAAAGGTGCTTGCATTAATGGGCACTCAGGATGTGGGAATGGAAAATAAATAAAATAAAATAAAATAAAATAAAATAAAATAAAATAAAATAAAATAAAATAAAATAAAATAAAATAAGAAACCAAACACAAAGAGTTCCTAGCACAGCTCAAAGCTCAAGGTGAGCCCAGGCACTTTGTTCTAATTGCAGCCATAAACTGGATGCTGCCAAATTAAATAATCTGTTTTCATTGTGGGGAAAACTCATTCCAAGCCTGAGACTCCCAGGATTCCTATTTAAATAAAAATATTAAACTCTTCTACAATGATATTCAAAGCTTTTACTTCCCCCCCTTAAAACACAGTAAGAATAAAAAGGAGGTGGAAGGTTTGGAATCATTTCCAGGTGATCTTTATTTTCCACCTTCCTCAGGTCATGCTGCAATCTCCAGAAGAGAAAAAAAAAAAAAAGACTAAAAATCAGTTTATTGCAATTATAGACACAGAGGGACTTTATAATATTTGTGTTCTCACAGCAGGGAAATTTTATGGCTTTTAGAAGAACATTTAATAATTTTTCCCCCTGTCCTTCCACAGAGCTCTCTGTTCCGGGAGCCTTCAGAACCTCAGAGTTATGTCCCAATTTGCTTCCTAAATGTCACTTTTGCTGCATTCGGCACTGGAAGGGGTTCAAATCAGGCAAATGATACAGGAAAGCATTACAGGCATCTCCAGGAGCAAACGGAGCTGCAGCCACCCCCCGGCAGAACACTCTGCCCACGGGGGGTTAACGGGACCCTGCAGGGCACAGGTCCCTGGTGCCATCCCAGGCTGTCCCTACAGGGGACACAAGTCCCTGGTGCCATCCCAGGCTATCCTTACAGGACACAGGTCCCTGGTGCCATCCCAGGCTGTCCCTGCAGGGGACACAGGTCCCTGATGCCATCCCAGGCTGTCCCTGGTGCCATCCCGGGCTGTCCCTGCAGGGCACAGGAGGGCTCCGGCCTTTGGCTGAGAAATCCCCCCAGTAAGAGCTGAGAGAGATATGGGGCTCCAGGTGGCTCTTCAAAATGCAGTTTATTGTATCCAAAATGCAGTTTATTGTATCCAAAAAATACAGAGTGCAGTTTATTGTATCCAAAATGCAGTTTATTGTATCCAAAATGCAGTTTAGTGTATACAGAATGCAGTTTATTGTATCCAAAATGCAGTTTATTGTATACAAAAAATATAGAATGCAGTTTATTGTATACAAAATGCAGTTTATTGTATGCAGAAAATACAGAATGCAGTTTATTTTATCCAAAATGCAGTTTATTGTATACAGAATGCAGTTTATTGTATCCAAAATGCAGTTTCGTGTATACAGAATGCAGTTTATTGTATGCAAAAAATACAGAATGCAGTTTATTGTATCCAAAATGTGGTTTATTGTATGCAAAAGATACAGAATGCAGTTTATTGTATACAAAATGCAGCTTATTGCATACAAAAGATACAGAATGCAGTTTATTTTATCCAAAATGCAGTTTATTGTATACAGAATGTTGTTTATTGTATACAAAAAATACAGAATGCAGTTTCTTGTATACAGAATGCAGTTTATTGTATCCAAAATGCAGTTTATTGTATACAAAAAATACAGAATGCAGTTTATTTTATCCAAAATGCAGTTTATTGTGTACAATGTGCAGTTTATTGTATGCAAAGTGCAGTGTATTGTATACAAAATGCAGTTTATTGTATACAGAATGCAGTTAATTGTATCCAAAATGCAGTTTATTGTGTACAAAGTGCAGTTTATTGTATGCAAAGTGTAGTGTACTGTACACAAAATGCAGTTCATTGTGTACAAAGTGGAATTTATTGTATATAAAGTGCAGTTTATTGTATACAGAATGCAGTTTATTGTATACAAAAAATACAAAATGCAGTTTATTGTGTACAAAGAGGAGTTTATTGTATATGAAGTGCAGTTTATTGTATACAGAAAGCAGTTTATTGTATACAAAAAATACAAAATGCAGTTTATTGTATAGAAAATGCAATTTGTTATACACAAATTGCAGTGTATTGTATACAGAATGGTGTCTATTGTACACAAAATGCAGTTCATTGTATTCAAAATGCAGTTTATTGTACACAAAATGCAGTTTATTATATACAAAATGCAGTTTATTCCATCCCAGAGCTTACAGCAGCCCAGGGCTGTGGGTGACAGAGCTGTGCCCTCAGCTGTCAGCCCCAGCTGCAGGCAGGCCTGGAGACCCTTTGGTTTTGGTTACAGTGCATTATTTACTTTTCTTTGCTGAGCATCCTAGTAGAACCAATCTACACCTTAACTGTTATCTATAGCCTATCATAACTGCTGTAATTACCATATTCATGTTACTGTTCTCCAATCACTCACAGTCAGTACATTACAGTTTAAGCTAGAAGTTGTTTTTCAGTTTTCTTGCAGTGGAAAATTCTGAGCCCTTTTTTCTACTTGCAGCTTTGCTGACTTGTTTGCCTGTGCTCTCTTCCTGCTTGGTAAAAACATCTTCTTGTCTGGGGTGGGTTTATCCTTTGCTCTAAGCCATAAAACTCCTTCTAACAAACACACCCTTTGCCTCCTTGGTTATCCAGTGAGACTGGCTCAGCAATTCTTTTCTTCTATATCAAAACTTGCTTTCCTTTCTATTCCTTCTTCAGACTCTACATTTAAAAATCTTTCTGCCAAGCACAAATATCTGTGAGGCTTTCTTGTCAAACTTTCATCCTTCTTTGTGGGTTTGGTTTCCTCCTCTGGGTTTGGTTTCCTCCTGTCCTTTCCCCACAGTCCCAGCAGCACCTCCAGCCCTGCCAGGCTCTGCTGGGGACTTTTGGGGCTGCCTAAAAGCAGAGGCCAGACAAAATCAAGGGAATAAAAGGCATTTTTATTTATTGAAGGGCCTTCAGGTACATTCAGGGCAGGCAAAGTCCCCCCCAGAGGCTGGACCCAAAATGGACTCACGGGTTTCACACTTTTATTGGTGTTCCAGATTGCAGGGCAAGATGTATTCCATTACCATCTGCATGGCAGCTGTCCTCTGCTCACTGGGCAGTTCTCCAGATCTCTTCCACACCCACTCCTCCCTCTGGGAGACACCTGCTGATAAGAGGCCACTGAATGTCCCTGCATGGCTGATAAGAACCACAGCATCCCATTGGGAGATGGGAGCCCAGAGGGAGGAGCCAAGCATTGCTACCTGGATAGAATCTGGAGATTCTGGAGCACCAGCCAAGCATTCCTACCTGGATAGAATCTGAAATTCTGGAACACCAGCCAAGCATTCCTACCTGGATAGAATCTGGAGATTCTGGAACACCAGCCAAGCATTCCTGCCTGGATAGAATCTGGAGATTCTGGAACTCCAGCCAAGCATTCCTGCCTGGATAGAATCTGGAGATTCTGGAACACCAGCCAAGCATTCCTGCCTGGATAGAATCTGGAGATTCTGGAACACCAGCACGGCTTCTGCACTGGATTGCCCAGAGGAGCAGCAGCTGCCTCTGCCCCTGGATCTCCAGAGGAGACTCCCCCCTTCTCCAGGATCCCTGCTCCAGCAGAACCAGCCCTGACCCTGCAGGAGGGCTGAGCCACAATTCCAATGGCACTGCTGCCAACAGCCTGACCCACAGGGTGTCAGGCTGGGTTCTGACTCTGGCACTGTTGGTTTAGTTCACTGCATTGTTTTTTTTATTTTTTATTTTCTTCCCCATTAAAGAACTGTTCTTCCTGCTCCCATATTTTTTGCCTGAGAGCCCCTTAATTTAAAATTTATAGTAATTTGGAGGGAGGGGGTTTGCATTTTCCATTTCAGGGGAGGCTCCTGCCTTCCTTAGCAGACACCTGGCTTTCCAAACCAAGACAATGAGTTTGGGCCATTTGCATATTGGGGTTAATCTTCCAATTACAGCTGCAGGTAATGAAGTCATTGACCCCAAGTTTGCTGCCCCCAACTCCCTTTTGTTTCCATATCTGGGCCCTGAGGCAGTGAGGTGTCCTTGGTTCCCTGGAGAGGAATTGTTGTGTGTGCCCCAAATGGGAGAGCAGCAGCTCACACTGGGTGTGGAGTTCAGAGTTATGCACTGAAGAACTGCAGGGTCACAGAGAGATGGGAAATAGAGAAACTGAAATGCTCAGGCACCTCTGCCCTCCCACTGCTGGAGCAGGAAAAGCTCCAGAGCAGCTCCCAGCAGCTCTGGGATGAACCTCCCTGAGCCAGGGCTGTTTCACCCTGGGCTTTTCACTTTTCTGGGCTTTATAGGAGGAAATCACGAATTAATAACCTGATTAATAACCTAATCAAATCCTTCATGTCATATCCATAAACAGAGAGTCTTTGGGTGGATTCAGCCCAGCTTTGGTCCATAGTCAGTCCTATAATAGCACAAACTGCTTTGAATCAACAGGAAAAAAAGGGGGGAGAGGAGAGGAGAGGAGAGGAGAGGAGAGGAGAGGAGAGGAGAGGAGAGGAGAGGAGAGGAGAGGAGAGGAGAGGAGAGGAGAGGAGAGGAGAGGAGAGGAGAGGAGAGGAGAGGAGAGGAGAGGAGAGGAGAGGAGAGGAGAGGAGAGGAGAGGAGAGGAGAGGAGAGGAGAGGAGAGGAGAGGAGAGGAGAGGGATCTGTGGTAAATGTGGTAATGGAGATGGAAAAAAAAGAAGGAAAAGAAGTAAGGGAGAAAGAAAGAGAGAAAGAGAGAGAAAGAGAGAAAGGAAGAAAGAGAGAAAGAAAAAGAGAAAGAGAGAGAGAAAGAGAGAAGAGAAGAGAGAAAGAGAGAAAGAGAGAAAGAGAGAAAGAAAGAGAAGAAAGAGAAAGAGAGAAAGAGAGAAAGAAAGAAAGAAAAGAAAGAAAGAAAGAAAGAAAGAAAGAAAGAAAGAAAGAAAGAAAGAAAGAAAGAAAGAAAGAAAGAAAGAAAGAAAGAAAGAAAGAAAGAAAGAAAGAAAGAAGAAAGAAAGAAAGAAAGAAAGAAAGAAAGGAAGGAAGGAAGAAAGGAAGAAAGGGAGAGAGAAAAAGAGAAAGAGAGAGAAAGAGGGAACAAGTGAAAAGAAAAAAAAAAGAAAAAAGAAAAGAAAAGAAAAAAAGAAAAGAAAAGAAAAGAAAAGAAAAGAAAAGAAAAGAAAAGAAAAGAAAAGAAAAGAAAAGAAAAGAAAAGAAAAGAAAAGAAAAGAAAAGAAAAGAAAAGAAAAGAAAAGAAAAGGAGACAAAGAGTTCCCAGCACAGCTCAAAACTTCACGTAACTCCAGGCACTTTGTCCTGATTGCAGCCCTAAACTGGATGCTACAAAATTAAATAATCCATATTTAAATGAAATACAATTCATTTGTGCCCAAATTCAGGGCAGATTTATGGCCCATCAGTGGGATTTAGGGTCACTGCAAATGCAGGCACCTCTTGAGCTCACCAGAGAATGGGAACCATGGAATGTTTGGGTGGGAAGGGACCTTAAATCCCCCCCAGTGCCACCCCCTGCCATGGCAGGGACATCTCCCACTGTGCCAGGGTGCCCCAGCCTGGCCTTGGGCACTGCCAGGGATCCAGGGGCAGCCACAGCTCCCTGGGAATCCCATCCCAGCCCCTCCCCACCCTCCCAGGGAGGAATTTCTCCCTCACTCCATTTCTGGCTGTCCCATCCTGAAGGTACAACCCAATTCCCACTTACAGGGAGCACAGAAATCTGAAATTTCCCTCCTCCCTTCAAAGCTGTGCAAAACCTTTCCCTGCTGCTTTGACAACATCCTGAGGGATAAATGCTCTTCCAAGGCAGAATGTGGGAAATTCAGGTTAATTTTAGGGAATTACACCAATGTCTAATTGGGTCTGGAGTTGGGGAGCTGCAGCCTCACCCCAGGACACTTCAGGAATTCCATGGGGAGCAGAATAATTGGAGTGCTGTAAAAATAGCACAAGGAGGCAGGAGCCAGCCCCAGGGTGGGGAAAGCACAGGAAATTGAGAATTCAGACTACATCTTAATATATCACATATATATTCAGAGTATATCTTAATTTCTGGGAGGAAGAGAAAATGGAAACGTGGGCAGGGCCTGCTGGGTGAGAGGAGGCAGAGCAGGGCTGGTGCAGGTTTGGGGAGTCAGGACAAACTCCCTGTGGAGCTGCTGGGGAGCCTCAGGGGGGGCAGAGCCACAGAGCTCTGAGCCCGGCCCTGCTCTGCTGCCAAAACTCTGATCATCCTTTGTTCTTCCTCACTGCATCATCCTCCTCTTCATCGTCCTCAGCTTCTGTTTCCTCCTCTATCCCGGAGTTTTCAGCTTTGTTCTTCCTCTTTTCATCCTCATCATCCTCATCTCCCACCTCCCTCCTCTTCCACCCATGTTATCAGCTTTGTTCTTCCTCTCTGCATCCTAATCCCCATCATCATCCTCAGCTCCCATCTCCTCCTCCATCCCTGAGTTATCAGCTTTGTTCTTCCTTGCTGCATCCTCCTCCTCTCATCATCCTCATCTCCCACCTCCCTCCTTTACACCCCTGAGTTACCCCCTTTGCTCTTCCTCCCTGCATCCTCATCCTCATCATCATCCTCAGCTCCCATCTCCTTCTCCACCCGTTACCAGCTTTTTTCTTCTTCTCTGCATCTTTATCATCATCATCCTCCTTCTCCTCTCCCATTTCCTTCCTCTTCCACCCCTGAAGGATTAGCCTTGTCCTTCCTCTCTGCACCATCCTCATCATCCTCAGCTCCCATTTCCCTCCTCTTCCACCCGAGTTATCAGCTTTGTTCTTCCTCTCTGCATCCTCACCCCCATCATCATCCTCAGC